>JAXCGZ010007601.1:52500-70000 GCA_037179515.1 Halocaridina rubra
ATCCTCATGAGATATATCACAACCCTCTTCCTATTTCCAAGCAGCTCTGTCATAGAGAAGCTGCATGGACCGAACTTGGAAATAAACTCTGGACCTCTGGCGTAGGCATCAGCAGCGATATTTGCAAAGCTAGGGAAAGAAGTGCTTGACACTCTCGACATTCGGTTAATCTAATATATTAAATTTAACCAGAAAATACATTACTATGCACGCATCATTGCAGAACAATGCAAAACCATCAATTTATCACATTCTTACATACGAGACGACACATCATATACCAGCATCGCCGTTGACGCAATGAGTTCGCTTTTCATACATTTTACTACCAAGCACGTGCCATGGCAGAGCAATGCGCAACAAGCTCTCTATCCCATTATTACATGTAAAGAACACATCATAAACCAATATCGTCTTTGGCGCCAAAGTCGTAGGCTTAGCCTTGGAAATGTACAGTGTATAAATTCCCCTCCACTCGTGCATCATTAAACGCGACTAACGAGTGAAGAGAGACATTGAACCTGGCGCCAGAGCGTGTGTAATACCTATGTTTTGTGATGCCTAAATGAGTAGCGAAAGGCCTTGATGAAATAAGGAAGTGAAAGACGTTACACACAAGGTAATAAATGAAAAGGGAAATGTAAAACCAATTTTAAATTATAAGGAAGAAGTTAAAAAACAAAACAAATATAATTAGAAATAATCCAAAATATGCAAAAAAAAAAAAATTTATTTATAATTCCTAACACGTTTTCCATACAATAAGCATTTACGTACCAGAAAGAGTGTCTGAGATTGTCCCCGTGTAATGACATTACTATAATAATAACAAAAATATGTTTAATCTTCACAAAGAGTTATTTTCTTACGATATGTCATTTTCGTGACATTCGACTTAATCCATTAAAGTATTTTCTTATAATGCAGTTAAAAAGTCATTAGCCGCTTAAGGTGATGAAAAGAAAACATTTACGAGAGAGCATAAGAAACCTGCTGCATCTCTCTACGTTAACAACGCGCTCACGACCCCCACAAAAAGACTGATGGCTTAAATTGAAGACTCAATTCATTGCGTGGAAGCCGCCTCCAAACGACATTTCATGTTTTACTGGCAAGTAGCTCACAAAATCTATATAATACAATTTGTATCTTAGTATTGATCAAACTCATTAAATACCATTGATCGTAAAATTTCATCAGTACCATGATTCAATTTTACAAAAAAAAAAAAAAAAATGTGCAAATTCCAAAAACGTTATCGTAACTTGCGACAGTGGGGTTGTTTAACAAAAATCTATCTATCAATATACAATGGTCCCATACCCCCTTGTAAGGGGGTGACCGACTCAAAGACCAGGCATTCACCAAGAGCCAAAACATACCTCAATTATTCCTCTTAGCTCCTTGGGGCTAGGAGTTGTCACATTTCACCCTAAATTATTGCCTGGGTGACCTACAGAGTAGGCGTGTGAGGACATTCTGCCGTGAGACCCAACAGCCGCAGTTGGTTTACCCTCACACCTAATACACATGATAAACCCCCGCTCACACCCGTCCAGAACAGTTCACTGTGCTAAAGGTGCAAAAAATTCATTTGGGTCGCGTCACTTTTAGATTTCTTTTTTAATTTCCATATATCCATTCCCTTCAATTTAGTCTCAAGCAGTGCAAGCATACCCGTCTTTCTTTTCACAGACCTACTACCTTTCTCCTCAATTTTACCTTCACTGATACCACAACCACGCACATTCAGAGACCCAATGACCAGGGCTATGGTTGGATCTCTACTACCAGAATACCTCTGTGCACTTTGGCTCTCAGTAGGAAAATAATACTGAAGTGGAATTCCCAGTCCCCCTGCTTCGCCCTATTTAGTCAGCTTTCACGGCACACAGGGGAACACGGAGGAGGTATTGTTATCCACTCACCCAAGAGGAATAAGTGCCCGCAGATATAAGCTGTGTCATGGCACAACCCAGCACCTACGAACACTGTGGATATATAGTTTTTCTTTAATGCATTTGTTTGAAACAAAGAAAATAACTCCAAATTGAATCCTAAGTCCCTCAAAAACATCAACAATGTACGGGACAGTAAAATTACACGTCCAATCAAAACATGGTATATCAGAGGCAAAGGTGTCAGGAATGCTATTTTTTATTTAGACTATATTCAACTAAGGAGCGTTAGTACAAATTATAATCGAAATAATATTAAGAATATAAATACAGTAGAAATAATTTTTATTACTAGGCATAAAAGCAAATAAAACATATTTTGTGTACACAACTGATGACTGCTTGCGACACTTAATATAAGCCAAAAGAGTTGGAATTTTTGTGTTAACCACAACATTATTTCAATAAAACTCTCAAACTTCAATATAAACAAAAAGTAGTTAACGGCTCCTTGAAGTGTTACATTACTAAAAGGTATTTACTAAGAGACTTTGATGATGCAGCTGATGGCAAATATCTTTCGGGGAAATTTTTGAGCCTTCTTAAGTTCAGTTTTAACTATTTACAAAATTTTCGAAGTAATTTTCCCTGTTTCCAGACCCTAAAATAAGCAAATATGACTAAGGAAGGCAAAATATTTCAATGCTTTCAACCTAGATTGATGCAACAGAGCAATTCCAAAATATGCATACACCTAAAAACCATCCATTAGCACGGTGAGAGGGATTCTTCCATCACATGCGTTTGGACGCATTCCATTACCAGATTACACCAATCCTTATATTCTCACTGATGTTCCCCACTTCATATTAAGGTACCCCCCCCCAGTATCCTTTATATCTAACCCCCCTCAAAAAAAATTAAGCATTCTTTGTCTGGTTTTATGGAATATTAATGTATCATAGACATTATATTATGTCAATTGATGAGCAAATATGAACTATTGTATCCCTTATATGCGCATACACACAATACATATGTATATGCATATTTGTCTTTATTATAAAAGGTATAATCCATGTTCTTTGAATTAGTACAATATACCGTTATGTGTTCCTCTTATCCAGCCATGAGTTCAGGACATGCTATTGGTAATGGAATAAGCCCTTCCATGGAACTGAAGAAATATAATGGTGTGTGTGTGTGTGTGTGTGTGTGTGTGTGTGTGTGTGTGTGTGTGTGTGTGTGTGTGTGTGTGTGTGTGTGTGTGTGTGTGTGTGTGTTGTGTGTGTGTGTGTGTGTGTGTGTGTGTGTGTGTGTGTGTGTGTGTGTGTGTGTGTGAGCGCGTCTTGAGCAGAGAGAGAATTACTGCTTTGAACGAGACCTTTTGAGGACTGTCTTTTAAGAATGACTATAAATAATGAAAGGTGTATTCACTTTGCAGCTACGATGAAAGAGGCATACAACTGAGGAAAACCGATAACTCTAACTTCCTATCCCTAATAAGTAATATTCACCTTGGGATATGGTACTCGACATCTAGCCGAGCAAAACTACATTGAGCCATGAAGATGTGAGTACAGACAGATTATTAATTGACTGTGCATAAAATACAGAACAGAGAGTGCATAATAATTTCAGATTTAAAGAACATGAAAACACAGTGTAAAATACCATAAAAAAACCGCGTAATTAATATAAGGAAAACATAGGCGCCAAGATTGGAGATTTAAATTAATCTAATCTCTTATGATAATTTAAACAATAATAATATTAAAACTTTATCATTAAGCACCAAAAACATGAGGCTAACTTTTTTTACTCCTCTCTAGCCAAACAAAGCCAAAAGATAGGAAAAAAAAAGGTTAGGAAAGTGAAAACAAACATAACCCATTTACTTTCCTTGATTATATGGATGTCACCAGCTGTCTGTGTCAGTGAATCAGTAAGAGTATTTTGGTCAGTGGGATGTGATGATATTATGTGGTTGACGACTATTGTCAGTGGAGTGCTTTAGAAGAAAGAGTATGGGAGTACATCTGCCATTGCGGTTAATAATAATAATAATAATAATAATAATAATAATAATAATAATAATAATAATAATAATAATAATAATAATAATAATAATAATGGGCTTACCATATTATGAATTTATTATAGCTATTATTATTATTATTATTATTATTATTATTATTATTATTATTATTATTATTATTATTACAAAACACAATATTCTTTCCGTATCTATTCGAAAACACACCAGTACTGATCTAAAGTATGAATTACACAATAATAGACTCAAAAGATCAATCATCAATAAGATACCCATTTTTTTTAATTAAAAAAAAATATTAATAAGACTGAACATAAGATTAAGGCCAGAAGTCAAGTACTAGGAACAAAAGTAGAACATACAACCTTAGAATTGCACGCAGCTGGTGGAACACATAATATCACAGGTTCAACCATGAGAGTACTGTATACGCATGGTTGGTTGTCTTGTAGTTTTCCATTATATGTGTCTCGTGCTAGACACCCTTCATGATTCATCAGACTAAACAAGTCACCTGTGATTTTAAAATAGGGGTAATTAGCAGTAGGTAAAATCAAGAATAGAGTCTGCGTCCAGTTCAACTCATGATGAAATTACAGATCTCCCCCCCCCCCAAGATAAGAGTACAAGAGACAACAAAATATGATTGTGGTCTTCCAAGGACCCGCTTTGAACAATGACGGAATAGCATATTTTCCTCGGGATAGTCCTGTCAAGGATGTGCAAGAAACCAGTAGCACCTACAATAAACGGCATATACCTGCCATACCTTAGCTATATGCTTTCGCGAATAATATTGAGAAAAAAAAACATAATCTGTGATTAGCCTGAGAAACAAAACATAAGAAATATTTTTACCCATCAATGATGGGAGTCACAGAGAGCCTAAAAGCTCTGCAACACGTCAGTATTCTACCAGTTACTGCAAGCAACTCTTTGTCTTTATTATTTTATGACTCGTAACCTATTCGTGGAAACAGTGTCCTACAAAGATACTTGTTTGTCGTTTGCTAGTCTTTGTGATAAAATATTGTTTTTTAGATTATACCTGTGATGTTGCAGAGCACTGATAAATAAAAGATTTAGGCACAAAAATGGGGGCATTTGTACTCCACTGTAGCACTGGTAAACCTAAGTTCAGTCATGACAACCACATATTAGAAGGGTGCATAAGATTGACCTTTTGCTCTTTACTGCCTCTGTCATCTGCTGTTAGCAGCCAAACCAGAAAGCTTACTGAGATCTTATTTACTGAGAGAGAGAGAGAGAGAGAGAGAGAGAGAGAGAGAGAGAGAGAGAGAGAGAGAGAGAGAGAGAGAGAGAGAGAGAGAGAGAAGAGAGAGAGAGAGAGAGAGAGAGAGAGAGAGAGAGAGAGAGAGAGAATTTCTCCTCTCAACATAAAGCATATATGAGTACTAGCACAGACAAAAATCAGAATGATATCTCCAAACAAGCGTAGTAAATATGCTTCATTGTATGTTTATGACTCTTTCATCTCAATGACATGAATACGAATTGCCAAGACACAGTGTGTATGAACACGGAATAAATAAAACCAGCGGATGCAGAAATGTGCCATGGATATACACCAGGGACATAAAATCCAAACATAACTGCATTAAGCAAGGATAAAGACATTAAACATGGGAAATAATTATAAATGTGTGACTCTGATGACATAGCACCATAGGTTTCTTAGTCTAAATGAAAATAAATGATAATGATACATTACATTTCACTGAACATCACAATGTGACCTTATAAAAAGCTGACTGAAGAGAATCAAAGATTTCTTTATAAAGCTCGAGGAACTTTTCGAATGAGATGAAAAGTGGGTCTCCGAATGAGTCCGAGACTTTTCACATCATCTCAATGCCTGAAATACCTTATAGGCAAAGATGTCGTGTAATAGGTGCAGGAGAAAGTCAAGGATGCATCATTGTCTAAACAAGAGTTGATTATTCTGCCACAAAGAATGAGAGAGAGAGAGAGAGAGAGAGAGAGAGAGAGAGAGAGAGAGAGAGAGAGAGAGAGAGAGAGAGAGAGAGAGAGAGAGAGAGAGAATTTTACTTTTGAAACCATGATGCCAAAACAGAATACAAAGACTTCATCGGTGGTAAATAAAGATAGTAGTAACAACTAAAATAGAACAAAATACCTCAATGCTTATTTTTAAACCCATATAGATTCTTGGCTATAGTACCAAGCACTGAGGAATTGAATATTCATATTCATAAAATTTTTAAGTTTCGGAAATGATAAGGAGACCACCAAGTAGAAATAGAATAATCTTTACTTTCATAAGACTGGGTTTATTTTATGAGCTAACATTATATATTGTTATAAACTATGCGTTCTTTTATAGATGATAATCCATTATGTATTCAACAATACTAATATTCAATACACTCTGGCGTCTGAGCAGCAGAACCATATACATCTGATGTGTTCATCACAATTAGTGTGTAAGACATATCAAAGCAAACGTAATGTGGCTTTGATCAACGGTAAAGCCGAAACAACTTCCATAATTAATACTGTCACATATAAAAAGTGAAATCCATAAGAATATGGTCAATATAAGTTTGCATGACACGTTCGCAACAAGCTATGACTCAACCATACTTAAAGACTTTCCCTCAACCACTAAGTAACCACCGTCTAATGTTAGCGTTCTTGGATAACTAGTCCACTACACGCGTATAACAGATACTCCAACAGCATCTTTAAAAAATATATATATAAATTAAAAAAAATTAAAACTAAAAAAAAAAAATATCGCCAAGAATTTAAGAGGAAAATGTGGCCACTGCAATTGTGTAAAATGCACTCGCCAAATAGATAGCGATTCATCTGAATTAGTGATTGACGAGCAAAAGGTACATAACAGGCTCTCCAACATCCTCTAAAATCTTTCTTAGTACAAGGCGAATTTCGTCTTAATAGATGATAATCCCCAAACCAACTTTTTTTTACATGAATTAATTTGTATACGCCGTGGCTCAGTCGGTAGCGTCTCCGACTTTGAGGCGTCAGGTCGAGGGTACGCGCCCCGTCACGGTCTGAGGTTAGCAAAGGCATGCACTCAGCGTAAGGATTACATCTGCCAAAACAAGTCCTTCGCAAGAAGGCAACCGTCCTAGCCCTTGGTAGATAAGGGAGTCCGTGACGTAAAACCGGAACACGTAAAATATCACGGAACAAATATCTATTTAATACTATAATTAAATTAAAATATTGTCAAGAGATTTTTTCTTCAATTTCTGTTCAAAAAATTATATATACCCTGTACTAGATACCACGATCCTTTCCACAGGCAAAAGTAGTTTATTGATATATGCAATATACCCAGTACTGACATGAAATTATACATAAATAAACTGTAATAGAGCAAAGTCAGAGAACATCATAGTTTCGGGGTTAATCTTGTAGATTTATCATCCTTTATCAACAAGAGAAGGAACCATAAGCAGAAGATAGTTTTGGTAACTGACTACAGCCATATCTTCTTGTGCTGTTTCCGAGAAGGAAAAAAAGCCCAGGGCTACAAACCAAAACATCCAGACAAAGTAATGGATGGTAATGACAGATCGGTTATTCAGATGTTGTGTAATGCCAATAACATCACTGGAGCTCCGAATTAAACATTTCAAAAGATATTCGCCATAAATTTCGCGAATAGAGGACATAGCAGAAGTACTGACACTTAAAAAAGGAAAAATAAGTTATCTAGTTTAAAATTTTGAATCTTGATGCGCCTGTAAATATTAAACTATTCATTCCAAAACAGAAAGGAAATATAAGCATTTCAAAATTTTCATATAAACACAAACAATAAAGACACATACGAAATACCACCTTTCATGTAACACTGCACGAATAATGACAAAAAAAGAGGGAGGGTCGCATTTAACGCAGTCACAGAAACTGAATGAAATACCAGGACAGAAAGCAGCATTTACATTCAGGTAATAACACCTTCTAGATATGCTTTTCCGAGAAATGAAACGTTGGTTTGGAAAGAAACGTTTTACAAACAAGTGGATTCACAAGGAAACTTGTATCAACTTTAATATTAAAACCAGTGAGTATTGGTTTTTTGTTTTCCTTTTATTGTACGATGTTAAAACACTTCAGTACTTTTACAGAAGCTTCTTTCGTGTTCATATGGAGTCGCTGCGTCTCACTATCCTCTTGGATACTGGTTACATATTTTGCTTTAAATTTTACGGCAAGGTATCGTCGTTAGATTCGGGATTGGAACCGGCACCAAGATAAGCTGGTTTCCTTCCCCCAGTAGCTGCATTTAAAGTTTTCAATGCTACGCTTTACACACACACACACACACACACACACACACACACACACACACTCCTAGACTTCCAGAAAGCGTTTGACACTGTTCCACATGGGAGACTTATTAGGAAGCTGCAAGCAATGGCTAGAATAGGTGGAAATGTCTTGGAATGGATAAAAACTTACTTAGAAGGAAGGGAACAGAGGGTTAGAGTAACACACTCAGTGTCTGAATGGAGAAGAGTTAGTAGTGGAGTTCCACAGGGTTCAGTTTTAGGGCCACTTTTGTTCCTTGTATATGTAAATGACCTACCAGAGTCTGTAAATTCATTCATGAATATGCTTGCAGATGATGCAAAGATTGTGAAGAAAGTAGGAAACGAGAACAATGGTAGAGAACTTCAGGAAGATCTAAATTGTCTGCATGAGTGGTCAGAAACATGGCTAATAAAATTCAATACTTCAAAATGTAAGGTAATGATAATGGGTACAAGTGCAAGAAGGCCCAAGCTTGACTACTCGGTGGCTGGAGTACAACTTCAAGAGACAGAAAATGAGAGAGATCTAGGAGTAAACATACTTGCAGATTTGTCTCCAGAAATACATATAAATGACATAATAAGGGCAGCATATGCATTCTTATCAAATGTAAGGGTAGCCTTCAGGCACATGGACAAGGAAATGTTCAGAAATATTTATGTGGAATCCACACTTGAAAAAGCACATAGCTAAGCTGGAAAAAGTTCAAAGATATGCCACGAAACTGGTGCCAGAAATACGCAATCTCAGTTATGATGAGAGGCTGAGGGAATTAGACTTACCATCACTAGAAGCTAGAAGATTGAGGGGGAATATGGTGACAGTCTTTAAATTCCTTCATGATTATGATAGAGTGGATAGGGATCGATATTTTGATATGGCTGGCTCTAGAACTAGAGGTCATAGTTTGAAGCTTCGTAAGAAAACTTCTTTGTAAGATGTAAGGAAATACTTTTTCAGTGTAAGAGTAGTTGATAATTGGAATTCGCTAAGCGAGGAGGTAGTTAATGCTATCTCAATCCATAGTTTTAAGGATAGGTATGATAAGTATCAGTAAGTATAAAATGGAACCGATGAGGAGACGGGGAGATACGAGCTTTGGGCTCTTTCCCGTAAACACAATTAGGTAATTGCAGTGGGGGGGAAAATATAGAAAGGAAGTGATACAGAGTAACAAAACCATGAGAAAGGAACTTCTTAAAAACTGAACAATTGAAAAGATCAGTATCTTCGCAATAGTTCATTTCCTGCTATTATCATTTATGCAGAATCACTGACCTGGAAAACTACGTCTATTCTCACTCATATCCATTACACGTAAAACTGAGATTAGACACATATTATAAACATTAAATCAGTAAATGAAGCATACTGGCACCAATAGCGTCAAGGCTGAACCAGGAGGATTGGGTTCGACTCCCCAAAGTAACCTTCTACGTTATGTGTCTTTTTCTGTAGTATAAGGTTGAATAGGGAGAATAGGGGCGTCCCTCGAGAAGTGGCCTTTCTATCTCAGGGAGTTCAGCGATGTGTTGGGTCTATTTTAGTACAGTACCCTCATGAGTTAAGATAATCATAAGGACCAAAATGTCATTCCAACAAATCTAACGTTTAAAATTCAAATTGTAAAACTGACAATTTGTGTACCAACTCAGGTCGATATCGTAGCATGGAAAAGCAGGGAGTGTAATCCAATTACATCAATAGATAACCAATTATCTGATATTTAAATGTGTTTACTTCATCAAAATGGCTTCCCTGACTCTTTGCGCAAAGATAAAGATATACAAAGAGCTGCCGTTATCAACTGTATACAAAAGGAAATTTAACAGTCTTACAGATAATCGTCTATTAAAATATATATTGTGTTTTTTTAAATAAAAGATTAAGCTAGTCGTTCATTACTAAATAACGATTCACTTATTAACGCGGCTGCAGGCATAACCACCTTTGCTAGTTCTAAGGACATAACACTCAAAAGACTCCGTATCGTGCAGTTCCTCTTCGCTTGAGAGACTTTCGGATATAAAGGACAGGGTAGTGGAGTGCCTCGTGTAGATGCCTCTGTCAACTAAGCTGGCTTAGTAAGTGCTTCGATAAGGGCAAAACAGTCTTCCCGCAGGTGTCTTGATGATAAAAGAAAATTTCCGGTTTTACGTCACGGACTCCCTTTTTTACCAAGGGCTAGGACGGCTGCCTTCTTGCGAAGGACTTGTTTTGGCAGACGTAATCGCTACCCTGAGTGCATGTCCTTGCTGACCTCAGACCGTGACGGGGCGCGAACCCTCGACCTGGCGCCTCAAAGTCGCGGACGCCACCGCTTAAGCCACGGTGACTACCGTCTTGATGACAAAAATAAATACATAAATCTTACGAGATGTAGGAATATCTAAACACGTGGGAACAGCTCATTGCAAAGTCTGTTAACCTTTTGGTGTGAATGAGGCCTTACATCGGTTTATGGCAAGGAAGCCCCACTCAATCTTGCAAAATGTACAGTGACAACAAAGGCATAAACAGTGCCAGTCTTAAACTATGACACGATTATATTAAACCCTATCACTATATTTTGTTGTAAGGCCAGTTTTTATTTCAACCTTGCCAAACCGTGCAAAAGTCAGTAGCGCGGCTATAAAACACTGACAAAGGAACTGAGGTTGTAGAATATCTATACAAAATTGCTCCTACACTTTTCTGTTTTCACTTGTACGCGATATCGTTACTGTATATCATTTTTCCCAGAAGAACGCTCGCGGACACCGATAAAGTCATTCAAACCTAAATTATCAATAAGAATTTGTCTGGAGCCTTATCATCCTGCTATAGATCGTATGAAATGAATTCTTGACGAAAAGCATCTCCCCTTGACATCGTTTGAGATAAATGTGTTTACTGCATGAAAAGAAATGAAATGAAAAGACAAAAACAAAAGAAAACAAAATTAAAATTGAAAAATAAATTCCACATATAATAACCAACACCTGGCACATTAAAAAAAAAAAAAAACCATAAGGGGAATAAGAACTCAAAATTAAATCATAAGACCAATCTTTTCCCAAGGGCGGGACACTAAAAATCTCATAAATTACCATTCTCTGTATAAGGTATAGGCCTAACACTAATAAAAGTACCTGATTTAAGTGCCTGGGTTGGCCACGACGTATTATAAGCCTCCCTAAATCCAATGGGAATGAAGGAGGGCAGGACTTCCTTCGCCTTATGAACATGGAAAATGCTCATTTTCACGCTTTCAAGGCACCAACATTGTATGTTAACACTAATTTAATAGCCCTTCTTTTTTGGGGGGATTTACCAGTCTATTAGTTAATGCAAAATTTATGAGGTAAACTTTAATATTTTATTCAGAAAATAATATATATGTACGCGGAAAATGTGGGTACAAAAAATAAATAAGCAAATATATATATATATATATATATATATATATATATATATATATATATATATATATATATATAATATATATATATAGAGAGAGAGAGAGAGAGAGAGAGAGAGAGAGAGAGAGAGAGAGAGAGAGAGAGAGAGAGAGAGTGGTCTTTTCTCTATATTCTCTAGAATCAAAGATAATTTGAAACACGCGTGTCTTACTTGCACGCAAAACACCCATAGACGGGGAGTTTATGAACGAATGTAAAATATACGGGCATTTATTTCCTTTATTTGTGTTTCTCATATTAGCTGAGGGTCAAAAATTCTTGTCTTTACCGCACCCACAAGTCCAAGATACACTAATTAGCCAATTCCTTTTCATAATTAATAGTATTTTCATTGATTCTCCTGAGTGGGGTTGGAAAGATGGAGTAATTGAGCAGAGACATTCAGTATAGTGCTTTCAGTCCCCAGCTCCAGAGGTTGGCAAAGCAGTTTCCTTCTTCTCTTATAAATGCGGTGGTAGAGTTGTATACACCTTATACATGCTTATGGATTATCAAGCTGCTATCAATACTTTAATCCAAGTCAGAGGCAAAATACGTTTCATCTTTTCACATAACGATAATTTGCTTATCTGAGCATTGTATAAGAATGTCACTATAGTATAAGGCTTTTAATGGAATGCAATCATTTGAGTGTTTTCATTCCAATCTCTAGCAGTTAGCTGAGAGACTTCCATCTTTTCTTATACCTTAAGTAGTATAGTTGGTACAGCTTTATGCTCATTGGTGGATAGTCAAGTGTGTTGCATATCTGAAGCTTTAATATGTGCCATGTTTTCACACACACACTCACACACACACACACACACAAACACACACACACACACACACTCACACACACACGCTAAGCGAGGAGGTAGTTAATGCTATCTCAATCCATAGTTTTAAGGACAGGTATGATAAGTATCACTAAGTCCAAAATGGAACCGATCAGGAGACGGGAAGATACGAGCTTTGGGCTCTTCCCCGTAAACACAATTAGGTAATCAATAAGGTAATCACACACACACACAAACACAAATATATATATATATATATATATATATATATATATATATATATATATATATATATATATATATATATATTCAGGCTTTCATCCGAGGTAATGTAATCTCATACCAGCGTATCAAACTGCTAAACGCATATTGGCAACGAAGCAGTAACAGTAAATAATAGCAAAAGTAAGAACAATCATTCAATAACCGAAGAACAAAGATATAAATATTAATAGATGAAATACCCAAAATATCATGCATGAAAAAGATATTGCAAAAGACAGGAACCCAAAAGAGGAAAGAATATCGAATGTCAATATGTCTTTAGAACTCAATATGACAGTTCCCAACATCTGATATGCACACCCACGGCATAAAATCAAAGAAAAATCCTTCTGATGCGCCTAAGGTACAAACTGCTGAGAGAAACTCTCCACGAACTGGAAACAGATTTGGGAATTTTGGAACACTATTCAATAAGTCTTTCATTCAATCTGTGTGATTATTCAACAGATATACTGACAGACACATATAAAATTAGATAGATAGATAGATCGATAAATAGACAGATAGACTTATAGATAAATACAGATACAGATAGAAAGATGGACAGACAGAGACAGATAGATGAATAGTGAGAAATAATACTGTCTAATCTGTACCAAGAATTTTATATTCTTTTCATTCAATGTTATGAGACCTGAAAATCGATTACTCTTTCCCTTATCGGAGACCCAGCTCGAGAAGAAGATACTTTTCCTTCACTGATTCTATACATCTAGGAAATAAGCATTTGCAAAGCTAAAATGACGCCGAACACCATGCAAGAAATTACTCTACGCTCTCCGTCTCCTACCTCAAGAACTTCTAGCAAAGATACGCTTTACAAACCACGTTGAGGGAGAGAACCAACAAGGGGTGACATTGTCAAGTGGTGGAACGGAGATGACGCCGGTTGAAACCTTTAAACCCGCCGAGTACACCTCGAAAGGAAGGGGAGAGGGCAGAGGGCAGAGGATGAGAAAAGGTAAGCCGTGGAGTAAAGTACAGTTGGAGAGAAAATGGGTGGGAGCAGACCCACATGGTTTAGGGGAAGCGACATCGGCACATACCGCATTGAAGACATGATATGATCCCCTGAGCTAACAGATATATTAGTATATATTATTTAGTTCTAGTACCTTACCAGACATTAATTATACGGTATCCTAACAGTAAACATACTGTTATTACGTGGTATATAACTTTCACTTTCCTCTTGTATAATGAGTGTTTTACGTGCTCTGAACTTCCTCGTATCAGATTAAACTTCACATTAGTTTTTAATAAGATGTTCTGACTACTAATTAAGGTATCACCAATGTAATTGGGAACAATGTAGTAGGTTATAATTTAAAAATCATTATCACTATATTATTATAATTATTAGTATTATTAGTATTATTATTATTATCATTATTATTATTATTATTATTATTATTATTATTATTATTATTATTATTATTATTATTATTATTATTATTATTATTATTATCATTATTTAAAATAAATTATCTGGCTAAGCTTTCAATGACTGCTTATGGAAATTTGCAAGCGTGACTAGCATATTGAAATAAGTTAGTTATTTCATGTGAGTTGCAAGCTTCAAACGAAGAAGCAGAGCCATACTTAGCTATGCAATAACACACACAAGGCGGAAAAAATGCTAACAGCAATTGGGGTACGGACAACTGCCCCTACGAAAATAGTCTATTACTTTTAATGAAAAAGCAGGCAAATGCCCCTTGGTAACTAATAAGTGAAAATATCATATAATTAATAAAAATGAAAGAAAAGTTCAATGTGAATACTTTATTTCACATTTGGTTAGGTTAGGTTAGGTTAGGATAGGTCAGCCTGGCTTAGGGTCAATTGTCCTATGGAAAAGCTGTCCTAAGGGGCAGTTGTCCTACCTCTATAGCAATTACCTCCCTCTGGAAGCCCTGTGTTTCCAAACCAAGAAATCCTGAGATCAGCTACCATGAGAGGTGTGAACTCTTTCTCATTGTCAAATCCACTTCGAGATAAAAAGGAGATGGTAGTGGTATCTATCGTGTGGTAGTTTCTGCTGATTCAGCGAGCTCAATAAGTACACCTTTAAGATATGAAGTCAGTGTAGGAGGAGAAAATTCATATGTTCAGACATCGATAAGGATAAAAATTCCTTTCCCTACAATGCACCGTTCATTGTGTAAAGGAAAAATGGAAGCATTATATTTACGATTACGTTTTCGGTTAAGGCAATAATGTCCCTCCTTCAACTGCCACACTCCCAAAACGAGAGGTTAGGAAGGATTGCAAGGGGCTCTTCTTAAAAATAACTGAGTGCGATGGTAGTTGGTAATAAGAAAAACCGGAAACCTAAAAACAGCCATAAGCAACATGGCTAAAGTTGAAACAAGAAAAGATGCTTCACATGACATGACTCACAGACTGTAACTTCATGCTAGCTAAATTACGTTCATCCTTCAATTGCGGCACTAGCCGCCAATAGAAATACTACTCCTGAAGGTATTACAGACTTAACTAGGACTGACCTAGACAGCTCCAGGCTGAATCTTCCTTCAGGGACGGTTCTTTCCTTATGCCTACATCTACACCGATAAGTCTGGTGTATTCATTACACATCTCTTACTATCCTATTACATTTGACAGGTCATCATTTTTACTATAATAATACGTCTTTGCTTCTGCTACTGCTCTCCTAATTCCACTGACTCTGTGTCTTTCTTTGAATATTTGTCCTTTTACCATGAGTCCTTGTTATCTTTTCACCCACATGTTGAAGTTCTTTATACCGGGGACTTCATTGTACACCAGAGTGAGTGGCTAAAGTCTTTTTACACTGATGTGGGAGGAAGTGAAGCCCTTGCTTTCTCTCTCTTTTTTTTTTTTTTTTAGATTCTCCACCCAAGGATGGGTGGAACGGGTCATGGAGGACCCATAGGGTGGTCGCCAACCGGCACAGGCCCCAACCCCCCACTGTGGTGCCCAGACACAGCAGTAACCTCCCCAGTAAACAGCTTAAACTCTCTTGCCTGGACGAGGCGCGATCCGACGACCTCGCGAATGCGAGGCCAGCGCGTTACCACTGTACTAGCCAGGAGGCTTTGCTTTCTCTATTTCTCATGATCTGGAGCAGATTAACAAAATTCTTACTGGTATTCCTGATTGCCATGCACATTTTTTTTTTTTTTTTATGATTGTGACACCAGGACGGGCCAAAAAATAAAATAAAATAAAACAGCCCCCACCGAGCCTGGGCACGAAGAATACATTAAGTAAAAAGTAACAGAGATGGAGAGTGTAATGACTTGTCAGATGTGAAGGGATAATAAGAGGTGTGTAATGAATATCCAAGGATATTCAGTGTTGATGTAGGCATAACAAATAACCGTAACTGAAGGAAGACTTAACATCTAACTGTCCTGGACAGTCTATTCAAGTTTAAAAATCCTTCAGCTGTGCAGCTAACACTCTTGGCCTGTTCTTTACTTCTAATCCTTCAGACTACTCATAATCTCTTATTTCCCATCTTGACAAATCTGACCGCTCTGTGACCTCAATCTCTTCCATTTTCGCTGCCTCTCCATCAATTCCTCCTACTCAACGCCACCTTTGCACTCTGAGCGTACCCAACACAATGATTTGCGTAACTTTCTCTTTGACTTCCTGTGGGATGACCTCTGCTATTGGACCTGCAACTCTGTTCAGCTAGCCCAAAAAGTTGCCAAGATCATAACCTCGGGAATGCTAGCATTCATCCCCTCCTCTAGGAAAACATTTTCTCCTCCTAATCATAGATCTGAACATGCTTGCTACATGGCTAGTCAGGCCAGGGATCGGGCATACCAGTCTCCCTCTGCTTTTATTACAGCTAGGAATCACTGCACTGCTCAGATTCGAAGGTCTAGAGCTTCCTTTTTATGAAGGAAAGTTGATGACCTTAACTCCTCTCCCACTGATAAATATTTCTGATTCTTATCCAAAAACCAAAACTTCTGTAACTTATGCTTTCCCTCTCTCATTCGTTCTGATGAGCCTACAGCTTGCTTCCGCGCTGACAAAGCCACTCTCATTGGCCTTCATTTTCTGCTAACTGTTCAGCAAATGATACCTGTACACTTGTTCCTTGTACTCTATTTCTCTCTAACCTATGACCTCCCTTATTCTTTCTTCAAGCAATGTCCATAAGATTCTTCTCTCTCTAAAGACAAACAAGGAATTCAGACTCGAAGATATCCCTGCAAGGTTCCTTAAGAAGTTTGCAGATGAACTGGCCCCCATCCTTTGCTGTCTGATTTGCCTCATTCTCTCAACCAGTATCTATCCTTCTTCTTGGAAGCATGCTCTAGGTCAACCTGTTCCTAAGAAGGGTGATTTTTCTATTCATTCTAGCTACCAACCTATTGTCCTAACTAACCTCTGCTATCGCTTAAGTATTCGAAACTTTGCTCAGTTCTCACTTCTTGAACATCTTGATTCTAACTCGCTTTTCTCCAATTACCAGTATGGCTTCCGCTAGGCAAAACCCACTGGTGACCTCTTGTCCTGTCTAACTTGTGCATGGTCATCTTTTCTGAGGAACTATGGGGAATTCATTTATTTCGCCCTTGATATCTCTAAGGCGTTGAACAGAGTCTGGCACAAGGCTCTATGGCTTTACCTCTTCTCTCTGTTCTTTGATTTCCAGTTTTCTTTCTGACCGTTTTATAT
>JAXCGZ010007601.1:72500-82500 GCA_037179515.1 Halocaridina rubra
TATATATATATATATATATATATATATATATATATATATATATATATATATATATATATACATACATATATATATATATATATATATATATATATATATATATATATATATATATATATATATATATATGCATGTGTGTGTGTGCATATATATATATATATATATATATATATATATATATATATATATATATATATATATATATATATATATATATATATATATATATATACAGACACATACATACCTCATTCACTACCTTCTAACACAAGGATGTTCAGGCATATTTTTGTAACTTGTGTGAGGCCAAAGCTTGAATATGCAGCACCCTGTTGAAATTTGCTCTTGAAAAAGCATACTTATAAGTTAGAAAACGTTCAAAGACATTCTACAAAACTGGTGCCAGAAATACGCAATCTCAGTTATGAGGAGAGATTGGGGGACTTAAACTTACCATCAATCAGCGCTAAAATAATGGGATATAATAACGGTTTTTAAATTCCTTCGAGGTTTTGACCGAGTGGATAGGAATCAATATTTTGTTATGGCTGTCTCTAGAACAAAAGGTCACAGCTTGAAGCTTTGTAAGGAAACTTCTAAGCAGGCTGTAAGGATGTACAGTACTTTTTAAGCGTAAGAATAGTAATACTGATGATTGGAATTCGCTAAGCAAGGAGGTAGTAAATCATAACTCAATTCACAATTTTAAGGACAAGCATGATAAACATCACTGAGTATAAAAATGGAACCGACCAGGAGACGGGGAATTACGAGCATAGGACTCTTTCCCGTAAGCACAATTAGGTAATTACTGTACGTCCTAGAATATCAACTGTTTATTTTCAACAAGCATTCCTCTTCAGATACCACAGTGCAGTACCTTTTCAGGGTGACTTCCTGAGGTTGGGTGTACTGACCTCGGCTTTCAAGGAAACCTTTCGCCCGTGACACACCGAGGTCCAGGTTGAAGATGCCTCCTCGTCTCTTTCCCAGAGCTCTCACTCATCCTATCTCTCCGATCTTCGACCCCTCCGCCCACTCCTTCGCCTGCGCGACCCAGACCTTATGAAGAACTAGCACCTCTTGCAGCGTTTGCGGAACTCAAGTCACGCCCTATCATAAACTAATGGGACGCTCTTCCCATTAAAAATGAATAGGAAATAATAGAGATATGACTTGCATTTAAAGGCAAAATAGAGTACTAGAAACGTGTAAACCTTCTTAAAAGAGCTACAAGACGGGTATTTTTGTCATTTGCGATGATGGCGATTTGGAAGATACTGCTCCACCACACGTCTGATCAGCTGAATACACACGGGTTAACACATATGGGAAGCCACTAGCCTCTCATTCTTGTCCTCAAAAACTATGAATATAGCACTATGCAGTCTTTGGAAATTATTCGAGTACGTTAGTTTGTAACCTATAATCCCGATATTTAATTAATGAGAAAAAAAATTTATATGGTTACTTCAGTGTTAACCATAAAATATTAAATAAAGTTTAAAAAAAATAAATAAATAGAAACCGACATTGCGCACTGCATAAAAGCCATCTCGCATTGAACATCAGCACTGTCACAAATACACATTTACTTTCCATGTCTCCCGCTCGAAAACTTCAACAACAACGTCTAAACAGCATAAACACATTAAATGAAAACTCACACGCATATAAATGACATGAAAGAAGAACCGCTTTCATGAGCAATCCGGATCTGCATCCTATAAATCTCAATTTAAAGAAATAAAGAGGCGGAGAGGATGGTTTGGGCAAGATCTTTTTATTTATTTTTTTTCTCTGGGAACTAGTTTTCTGTGAATTTTGAACAACTTCTCAGTAAGAACATACTTCCTTGTCCTTGACTGCTCCAGTAACCTACATATTTTTTCTATTCTCTTTAGTATAAAATCGTCATTAGAAACAGACACAATCCTCAAGAAAAAGGACGAAATATAATAATAATAATAATAATAATAATAATAATAATAATAATAATAATAATAATAATAATGATAATAATAATAATAATAATAATAATAATAATAATAATAATAATAATAATAATAATAATAAGAACAATAATAATATTAATAATAATAATAATAATAATAATAATAATAATAATAATAATAATAATAATAGTAGTAGTAGTAGCAGTAGTAGTAGAAGTAAAAGTGGTAGCAATAACAACAACAGTAATAAAAATAATAATAATAATAATAATAATAATTGTAATAATTTCTCTGACAATAAAAAAGAATGAGTCTCTTCGCATTCTTCATTGTCATAAATGAAAAAAATATAAGTATGAGAAAGATAAAAGCGGGAGGCCTGGAGTTCTCTTCTCCTAGCAAGTGATCTTCTCACAACACGTGATTAACCTTTAAAGAACAAAGATATTGATATTATTATTATTATTATTATTATTATTATCATTATTATTATTAAGACTAGAAGATCACTCATGTAAAAAATCTATCTATCAATATGTAAGAGCCATAGTCCCCCTTATAAGGGAGGTGGCTCAGTCAAAGGAAAATACTGTGAATATTGGAAGGAAGAAAACAGAGAGAAGGGGATTCCTACTCCCTTCGCTCCGACCTCTTTAGTCTACTATTACGACACGCAGGGGAACACAGAGGAAGTATTTTGCCCCCTACTTCAGGGGATTAATAATAATTATAATACTAATGAGGAACCATAAATAAAACTAAATAATATCATGATTTTCAACCATCCGGTTACATAATAATTATGAAAGCATTTCTCTAAATAAGATATTTTTTTTCTTTAAGAACGGTTTGGCTGTAAGAATTCATTTAACTATTATTATTATTATTATTATCATTATTATTATTATTATTATTAGTAGTAGTAGTAGTAGTAGTAGTAGTAGTAGTAGTAGTATACCTTAACCATTTAATAAACTTAGATAATACATAAGTACATTTCAGTGTGTTGGTTGTTCTGATGAAACCACACTTGCTTTAGTAGTGCAATAAGGTGATTAGATTATAAGGGCAATATAGGAAATTAATCACTGTTAATATACTAGCAATGAGAACTGAAGAAACTGCGTGTAATTGTCCTAGATAATAATTGTATACAACTACTTTTCACTATGTCACTGCCTCTGGAGGCCTAAGTATAAGGGCAATGGAAAAATGTATGTCTGGTCAATCTTATCATTACTATGTTTGCTCAGGTTTTACGTCGCGCACTCCTTTTTCTACCAAGGGCTAGGACGGTTGCCTTCTTGCGAAGGACTTGTTTTGGCAGTTGTGATCGTTACCCTGAGTGCATGCACTTGGTAACCTCAGACCGTGACAGGGCGCGAACTCTCGACCTGACGCCTCAGAGTCGCGGACGCTACCGCTTGAGCCACGTAGTCTGGAGATAAATGAGCCACACTAATGTGTAAATGAAATAAATAGAAAGGGAGGGCTTTCGAATCTCATTAAAAGCACTCATCTTCAGTCATATTTAAAAGTTATTGTTTGCAAAGACCTCAAGCTGTTCTGTATTATAGACATTATTTTCCACGTAGTTTGGAGTAGGGAGACAGTGAATACCGTCGACTAATGACCCCTGTCTATTCAGCATATTAGGCATATTATGTGACTAAATATAAATAAAGTTATTATGTTAAATCACCTAGAAACAGAACATTAAATGTCTAGTAATTATATATCTTAAGGGGAAGGCTACTGGAGAATCAACTAGGTCAAGTCGTCTGGGATACTGCGACCTTTAACCTGTAATTTAAGAATGAAATGATTCATATTACCAGCTCTCCACTCCATTATAATATTTACAATATTTACGAATAGTTTCAAAAATTTAAATTCATTTTTCCGTCATGGGAACATACGACAAATAAAACTGTAAAATGTCATTATCATAATAAACAAAGACAGGTTCTGGACTAGATCTGAATTTGGAACTTCACGGAAAATACGAGTAAGTTCTCGAGGAATATAGTGCATAATGCCAGCATTTAAACGTCCATCAAAATTTATGGGATCTAAATAAGGAGTAAAAAAGGGTACTGTATAGTAACCATTACAACTCGCCATGCAAGCAAATAAACCACTATCATTCTTACAAAAGCTAAGGTGTAATGCCTAACGGAATAACAGTCAGCAAACTAGAGCATAGGAAGGAAGACGTGATCAACATAGCTAATCTAAATAGCAGAGGCTCATTAACAACAGCAACCACATCTACATAATAGCATTTAGAGCAGTATGCCACTGTAACCTTAGGAACAAGGTTAAGTTCCAAAGAAACAAAATAAAGACATTTTTACCATTTCTCTTCAAGACATTGAATAAAAAGATGGGTGGGGGTTCTCAGTTGACGGATATGAGGTTAAAAAAGAGGAATATATTATTTTAAAGTAGGTATTGTGTGTGAGTCATGGCAGAGGGTGTAAAGTCGTCTTCTATCCTTGTCATGTAATTGGGGTGAGGCTGTCAACTACCATTGTTAAGCGAGAATATGTTTATTTTTTTCACGTCTTTCTTTCATTCCTTCCTCTGTTTACCTATTCCTTCCTGCCTTTCTTCGCAAAAACCGACTTCAGGTTGTTTGGGTACGGTAGCTGATACTGTCAGCAGTAACTACAGTGTTAGATTAAAATTTGCATTCTTACCCTTGAGAACTTTAAGTCTACCAGAAATATCTAATTTTTAAATTATTAATACAATAAAGGATAACAAAAGCTTATGCCTTGCAAGAAGTTACGGTGTAGCTTAAAGACATCAGCATCGCTCCAAAAGTAAATGATTCAAAATTCAATAGTGGAGAGAAAGAATGACATACAGCCACGGCACTTTATGTAGTAGTAGCCTCTCAAAGCTTAGCAAGGTCTGCGAATACACCATTATGCGTGTGGGCCAATGTGGGCTAGTATCTTATATTAAAAAAAATAAATTAAAAAAAAACCGACTTTGAAGAGGACAAATATATTCATCGACTACAATTCCTGGAAGGTGGAAAATAATTTCAAGCAAATGTCTTTTTCACGATCTTTGTTGTAAAACTTACAATAAAATTGTCATTCTCAGAAACGGTTCATTTCGTGATCAGATGATTTTAAACTTCGTGTTCCGTCTCATACGATAGAGATTCTAATCGAGCAAAAATCCTTACTCACGGAAAACGTTGGGAGCAAATTCTTAAGACATGGAATTCGGTAATGCCCGGAACATGAATCCTAATCATGGAATGAATTAATAGGAACTTTGTAAATGTGACTTGAAAACAGTATCAGTGTAAAGCATCTTGCTATACTATTTTAATCATACTTCTTATTGATATCCAGGTGTAGGTTAAACTTTATTTGTGATTTAACCATCACTTTATTTTTTAAAGTAAAGCTGGGGTTCCGACATAACTGATCTCATATAAGCTTCACAGACCCGCGATCATGCCCACCGCGGGGGGTTTAAGAAGAGCATTCAGCCTTAATTCCCCAGGTCTAGTCTGTCTATGTCCAACCCCATAATTGAGACTACTGGTAAACCAGAGAATGTAGATAAAACAGTCTTGGCCCATGAATTTCCTGCTCTACAAAAGACCAACACACACCCAATGGTATACTCACACCGCTTGCTAGAGTTATCAGGGATCAGCTCACTACTAATGCCACTACCACAGTACCCACTCCCTCATATCCTTAAGACCTTCTAGGAAAGAGATGGCATTACAAAACACTACTAGAAACCGAAAGCTAAGCTGCACCGTGTGACTAAGCGATGATGTATTGAAATACGGCGCTTATCAAGAACACAACATTAATAACATCAGTCATACAAATTTCAGTTCATATTTCTACATCCTGCCCATATAAAGTGCTTTTTTTTTCTCATGTAATACAATCGCACAAGTAATCAGGTTGACAAAAAGTACATTAAGTTACTCTAACAAGGATAAACAATAGATAGGGGTATGAGTTGGCAAGTTTTGCCGAATGAAAACATGCCCTAGAATTTCATATGCTTATAACAAAACTGAGAGAGACACACACACACACACACACACAGAGAGAGAGAGAGAGAGAGAGAGAGAGAGAGAGAGAGAGAGAGAGAGAGAGAGAGAGAGAGAGAGAGAGAGAGAGAGAGAGAGAGAGAGAGAGAGAGAGAGAGAGAGAGAGAGAGAGAGAGAGAGAGAGAGAGAGAGAGAGACTTGACTGATGGCTAAAAGTGAAAATCATTTCCTTCCTTGTGTGAAGGAATTTCTCAAAATACAAACAGAAATGTGAGGTATGTCTCAGAGCAAAGCCATGACACCGGCGCTCCAAAAAGAATACGCCATTCTTTACTGGCAGCAATAAATATGAAAATAACTCCGAGAATATCTGTTAAACACAAATGGAATTCGGCTATACTACGAAGTCTCTCAAAGACATCCCATTAAAAAATACCAACAAGAAACGTTGAATGCCAAATGATAATAAAAAGTGAAAAAAAAAGACAGAAAGAGAGGAAAACTGATAAATAAAAACATTCACTGGTCAGGGTCAAATGGCTTGCTAAGCGAATGCCAGTCGTCAAAAAAAATTCCTTAGAATAAAAGAGGTATGAATTCCAAAGTCTAATCCCGTTCCTCATCTCTCTCTCTCTCTCTCTCTCTCTCTCTCTCTCTCTCTCTCTCTCTCTCTCTCCTCTCTCTCTCTCTCTCTCTCAGCTAATATCGAAGTTTGGTTCTTCGCGAAAAATAGAGATAAAAATATCCCTCTTGGGCAGAGGTGAAGGAAGTCTTCCTCGTCCCATTTAGACAAAAAAGTCACAAAGTCAATTGCCTTTTTCTGAAGTAACAGTGAATTTCATAGGCTTTGGAATAGTGTGAAGTATTAAAATAAAGTAATAAAACGTTTTGTCTACTCTCCTTACCCTCCACTTGAAAACGTTTCTGTATGTTGAAACCAAACTGTTTATGACCAAATAATAACTGATCATTTACCTTCGATTGTCCTCAGCCGTAATTACGTACCTTTGTGTGTTTTTAACTTTCTTAAATGATTTCGATCAACTTTGCAAAGCGCAAGGAATTAAAATCTGAATCTCAGTGAACATGAACTCCGAATATTTTCTAAATGTCAGTAAAAGATGTGCGTAACTCAACGCATAAAATCAAACACCAAATAAAAATCCCAATCGACTGTCTAAAGTCAAAGGATGGCTCAGAGGATCTTCAACTCATTTCGCAAATCTCCTCTAAGAAGAACAAGTCAATCATTTGTGAAATAATGGCACTTAAGCCATTCCCCAAGGCATGTACTAAAGAAATCTTGCCCTCAATGCTAAAGCAAACAGTACTAAACTATTCCTAAATCCAACAAAGTACAACACAAGTCTTCGAGGGTGACTTTTATCTTCGTTATCAGTAGATTGGTTGGTACTAAGAGCCGGCTGGATCAAGTTCCATTGCTTATGACAGGAAGTAACCCGTTACATTACCTCGAGGCTTTCTTGTCAGGGAATGATAACACTTGAAACAATAGAATTGGTATTACGTCATCTCCTTCATTAGAAAAGTTTGTATTTTGTTTGCTTTTGTTCTTCCGGAGATTGCCTTTATTATTACTGAAAGTTCCACTTAATGCTATTTAGAAAACGACGAGAATGGCAATACCGATTACTACAGAGACAAATGCATACGAAATGGTGAAAAGTGTTTCGGCCGTAGTTCGAAGGCTTAAAGCCTCATCAACCAAACCATTAAAACCGACTTCAATTCAACTCGATTCGGGATGATTTAGAGATATTATGTGTGGCCATTGTCAGCTCAACAATCTTTATATATCGAAAGATGTTGGTGACAATAACTGCACACTGAACACAGGCACGATAACAGCCATATCTATACCTGCTTTATAGTTATACTTCTAAGAAATCTAACGAGTCTCCCATTTTCAGAAACAAAATTGTTTCTCTTCTGCCCGTTTACTCAACACATATCTTCGTCTTCCTCACTGTGTTTGATCTCCTTGAAACTCAGCATGACATGTTCTTGGGGTTTTAGGTGTTTCAAAAAGCTATACCTCTATGGCCTAAATAGCTTCAAAGACAAGTGCGAAATAAGGAAGAGAAGTCTATATGAGAGAACCTCGTGCGGGAGCAGTCCTATAAATACGAAGAACTTCAAAAGAATATAGTTACTTCAACTGTACACCCTCTTATATATTTATTGATTAATTTACGCATACGTAATTATATGCGAAATAATTAATTAATATATGCCTAAATTTTCTTAGGAATTAATTCTCTCACAATTTTTAGAATGCCCTCTCTTTGCATTATATATATATATATATATATATATATATATATATATATATATATATATATATATATATATATATATATATAGATATATATATATATATATATATAATATCGATAAGAAGTGCTTCTTCACTAACTGGCAAATTTCACCCATCACATAACAGAAGAGAGCCTCTGCTAAAGGGTATATAAAAGAAATATTAAAAAAAAATGGACTATGGAATTCGAACATTTCTTAAATAATCTAAATTTCTCCTCATGCCTCACCTCCTAAATCTTTTAATAATACAGAAAGCGATATGATGCTTGCTTGAATAGTTCTAAAATTGGAATTTGTAAATATCGGCTACGTAGTATGGATGAGCATCCATACCGTTGTAACCATCATGAATCATCCTGTTCAGGAATATATTAAAAAATAAATACTTAAATCTCCAGTAATGGTAGACACGTGACTATTCTAAAAAAAAAAAAAAAAACTTAAGAATCCTGTATCTAAAGAGAAACATTACTTGACATGTCCGAGTACAAGTAATTTTATAATAGTGCACCTGAACACATAATTTGGAAAGATAATAAATTGCATTTAATTTCTAGTTACTTACATTATTCTGTCAGACTGTGTCCTTTTCTTACTGCGTATCATTCCCTTATTTCTGCCTTGTCCTCAAGCTGCTTATTTTTCTACTTAATATTATCTTGTTGCCCGGGCAATTTTCTTTGCCCGTCCCGGTGTCATACTCAAAAAAAAAAATCCCACATAGAAGAATCCTGGCAAAGTACAAGCACAAATGCGTACTTTAAATGTACATTAGCTATGTGCTACAAGAGAACTATTTTATTCTGCAATAATTATAATAGGATCTTGACGTTATGACAGAAACTCTTAGATGAATTTTTGATAAGTCTCAAACATATCGCGCATTTTTTTTATTCCCTAATCACTGCAGCATTTGGAATTGTATGTTTTAAATATTAACACCAGACAGCGAATCCAAATAAATAACTATATAAATGAATACATAAATAAATAAATAAATAAATAAATAAATAACGAATAATATGGTTCTGTGTCAGAGACATAACAGTGCCATTCAATTACAAGTACCTCTTAGATAAAAAAAAAAAAAAGCCTCTTGAGAATGAGAGTGAGGGTACTGGAGTCAACTGCATGTTATTAATAGTGAAACAGTAGCTTCAAGATTGAGGCTTCCACAAAGGCACAAGTATACCCAACTGGTAGTTTCCAAGTAGAGTAATAGAAACAAAAGCGAAACAAATGGGCACAAAAGAATAATATGAAATAGCAAAAAAACTGAATTCCATACAAACCTCTCTCTCATAGCTACATCTATCTATATACATGAGCCATTTTTTCCGTAATATGGGGAGTGGTTGAGTCAAGGAAGAATTCTCTGATTCTTTGGAAAGAAAAAAATACAGAGAAGGGGATTCCCAGTCCCCTCGCTCCGCCCCATTTGGTCAACTTTTACGACACTCAGGGGAACACGGAGGGAGTATTATAGCCCCACTCCCTCAAGAGCAATATTCCCCCTTATAAAGATGGGCCTCTTCTAATAAAAAGACTAAAACCATGGTACATTAGCCTAACATAAGCATCTTGGATAAAATCCATGAAATATAGTGTATGGCATCTCTTGCCAAGAGGAAAGGGGGATGCCGTATGCATTTAAGCTAATGTGGTG
>JAXCGZ010007601.1:85000-87500 GCA_037179515.1 Halocaridina rubra
GAAATTCACCACACCTAAACGCCAATGAATACTCTGAATTAAACCTGAAAGACCATGTGGAGGCTAAGATAATCCAAGAAAGTGACGCATATAGGAGCAAAATATTATAGCAGGTTTATTGTACCAGAGATAACTGACAGTACACATCCCAATTGAAATGCAAAATCTGATGAAGGACTCTGGTACCAATTACTCAAACCAAACTGAATAGCTTCGAAATTCACTGAACATCAACCTCATCGAACATACTGGAGCAGTCCTGTAAGACAGGGGTTAGCAACCTACGGCACGCGTGCCACACTTGGCATGTCAAGCAATTTCCAATGGCACTCAGCCGCATTGCGCGTCAGTTCTCAAAATTTAAGAAAGTGTTCGTTGGGTCACAACATGTCATTTCCTTGATTCTTTCTACTTTGTAGCAATTGAGGTAAGTATAAATTGTTTAAAAAATATATTCGGGAGTAAGGCGACTCAAAACTTAACCCAAATTCTATAACACAGTTAAAGGTCGTTCATAACGCATAACACATATCAGGTGGTACGCGTGAAAAATAAGCTAATACATAATTTTTTGCATATAGTTACCTCTGTCTTTTTTCTTAATTAACACCTTGAACTTCCTTCCACAGTTCTGAACTGACTAACCACCTTTTTCTTTAGATATAATTAAAACTTATGTATAATCAGTCTGTAATTGTCTTACTTTATGTTAAATAAATACCCTGCTACTCACGCATATTCGCACTGCTGCTCAAAGGCTGTGTTCCTTCATAGAAAGGAGGACTGAGGTGATCCGAATGTGTGCGCTCTTGAACAATTCATAAACACAATTTAAAAGTTTTTTTTACATCTTTGTAAAGTTTTTTCGTTTTTTAAATCATATTTTATATATAACTATCAGTATTTATGTTTGCTGATTTATATATATTTTCAAAATACAGTCTGTGTTAAATATGGCCGAGGAGAATAGTAAACTTGATCATCGCCCATTGCAAGAAAATTGGACAAAAGAATATGCATTTGTCGAACAAAAAGATCGTGCTGTTTGTGCTTTCTGTTGTGCAAGTGTTGTGTGTCGCACATTTAGTGTAAAAATACACTTTCAAACTAAACACCAATCTAAGTTTAAAACCTCAGAAGAGAATAGTGAAGCCATCAAAATGGCTATATCTGGTTTCAAAAAAAATGGTATTTTTAGACAAGCAGTTGTAACGAAGAATAAAGCCACTGAATGTAGTTACAAATTAGCTTTATGTGTGGCATTGCAAGGTAAACCTTTTACAGACGGAGAATACATCAAAGACACGTTTTTGAGCAGTGCAGAAATTTTGTTTGGTGATTTACCAAATAAGGAGATTATACTCTCTCGAATTAGAGAAATACCAGTTTCTGCAAGATCAACTGAGAAGCGCATAACTGACTTGGCTGAAAATGTAACAACTAAACAAACAATTGGATTAAAACAATCCCAAGTATTTAGTGTCGCTCTTGACGAAAGCACTGATTTAAATGATTTGTCACGCCTAGCTGTAGTTGCAAGATATCACGAGAATAATCACATTAATAAAGAGTTATGTTGCTTATTATCCCTTCATGATACAACCAAAGCAAAAGACATTTTGAATGCATTTATTAGTTATTTTGCTAAACATGACATCGACTTGAACAAATTATTCTGTGTGACAAGCGATGGTGCTGCTGCAATGGTTGGCAAGAAGGATTTGTAAAATTTCTTGAAAATCATGTTGGACGCAAACTGTTAAATTTGCATTGTATTATACATCAGGAGAGCTTATGTGTAAAGGCATCATCTCTGAATTTGGTCTCTGTGATGACAAATGTTGTTAAGATAGTCAACTTTCTTGTTTCTCATTCTTCACATGTTCACAGGCAATTCAAGTCTCTTCTACAAGAAAGTGAGTGTGAATATGGAGACCTTCTGTTATACAGCAATGTTCGCTGGCTTAGTCGAGGTAAAGTTTTAACTAGATTTGTCCATTGTCTTAAAGCAATTAAGGTGTTTCTTGATGAAAAACAGAAACATTTTCCTGAACTGAGAGATGAAAACTGGTTGTTAAAGTTGATGTTTTTGACTGACATTAACACACATTTAAATGAGCTGAATTTGAAATTACAAGGACAGGGTCAAAGAGTACTTGATCTTTTCAGCTATTGGAAAGGATTTACAATAAAACTCGACATTTTTACCCGTGACATCAACATCAAAGCATGCAAGTAATTCCCAAATGTGAAGAATCATTCAAATAAATTTGAAGTGAATATAGATGAGCTTCGGGAGTACTTTGAAGTACTCAAATCAGAATTTGATAAACGAAGTCAAGGCTTCCACATTCATGGATCCTTATTTTCATGCCTCATTAAGCCTGACATACTTGATTTGACAACTACCCAATTGGAACTTTTTAGTTGGATGGATATGGATGATTTTGAAATGCAACAGGCTAAATTTAGGTCTTCAGAATTATGGACATCAAAATTT
>JAXCGZ010007601.1:92500-182455 GCA_037179515.1 Halocaridina rubra
TTACTTTGCAACTATGCTGGTCAAGGAAACAGGTCTATAGTTTAGAGCTATATCCCTCCTTCCCTTCTTGAAGATAGGTACCATGTTCAATTGTTTCCAGCATCTTGGAATCTCTCGAGATTCCAGTGACTTCTCAAATATGATACGTAGCGCAGCTGATATTGATTTAGCGCATTTCTTAAGTAAATAAGAGGATATATCATCAGGACCTTTAGATTTATGGGCATCTAACTCCATCAATGCTTTGCATACCTCTGTGGCTGAAAAGATGATGTTCTCTAATACCGGCCCATAAGCTCCTATCTCTGCAATCTGAGGGGGGTGGGGTATTTTCTACTGTAAATACTGACTGAAACTCCTTGTTCAATTTTTCGCAGATCTCTTCATCAATCTCAGTGATGCTTCAATCCGCTCTTTTTAGCTTTAAAACCTGTTGTTTGACTTCAGCTTTCCTCTGATAAAGCTGTGAAAATGTTTGGGATTTCTTTAGCCTTCCAAATTATCCCTTTCATAGTCTCACTCTGCCTCTCTTCTTTTACTAGGGTAATCATTCCTTGCTCTTTTATAACCACATTAACATATGTGAAAACATGAATCACATTTTACCCCAACCGGGACTCGAACCTAAAAAACACACAGTTACTGTGCCAAGGCACTACCAACTACACCGCAGAAGGTTGGCTTCTCTTTTAGACCTACTGCAGTGTAATAGGTAGCACCTTGACACAGTAACTATGTGTCGAGTCCCGGTCATGGGTAAAATATGATTCATGTTTTCACATATGTTAATGTGCTTATGGATTTGAATTAAATGTGAAAACGAAGCCACGAGCGAGGTTGGGAGAGGGTGTAATATGAACAAAAAGGCATTTAAAAAGAATGAGTTCATTCCTAGTATAGCAGTTAAATTGAAAGGCTGGATTCTCTTATAGACCTTCTGTGGTGTAGTTGGTAGCACCTTGGCACAGTAACTATGTGTCTTATGTTCGAGTCCCATTTGGGGTTAAATATGATCCATGTTTTCACATATGTTAATGCGGTCATTTGATTATTGTTGATGCCTATTTAGACTGGGATTTGAATTAAATGCGAAAACGAAGCCATGAGTGAGGTTGGGAGAAACTGCAATATGAAAAAGAAGGCATTTAGAAAGAATGCATTAATGCCTAGTATAGCAGTTAAACTGTAAGGTTGGCTTCTCTTTTAGATCTTCTGTGGTGTAGCTGGTAGCACCTTGGCACGATAACTATGTGTCTTAGGTTCGAGTCTCAGTCGGGGTAAAATATGATTCATGTTTGCACATACGGTAAATTGGTTATTTGATTATGGTTGATGCCTATTTAGATTGGGGTTTGAATTAAATGCGAAAACGAAGCCACAAGTGAGGTTGGGAGACGCTGTAATATGAACAAAAGGGCATTAGAAAGAATGCGTTCATTCCTAGTATAGCAGCTAAGCGGTAAAGGTTGACTTCTCTTTTAGACCTTTTGTGGTGTACTTGGTAGAGCTTTGGCACAGTAACTATGTGTCCTATGTTCGAGTCCCGGTTAGGGTAAAATATGATTCATATATATATATATATATATATATATATATATATATATATATATATATATATATATATAATATATATATATATATATATATATAGATATATATATATATATATATATATAATATATATATATATATATATATATATATATATATATATATATATATATATATATATATATATATATTACTGAGGGTATATGACAGCTATACAAGGCAATATGTCTTTAAACAAGAAGACGCATAGTGATTTTCAAGGAAACAAAGACTATTCAAAGTGGACGTACCTCACTACTCTATCACCCTGCAGAGTCCCTTTTTTGACTGTGTTTAGGAAAACTTTGTTGGTCTTGTTGAAGAGAATAGAGATTGTCAAGCAACTCAGTAATGACAAGTTGTGCATGCAGCTAGTAACCAAGTAATACTGAATGGTTAATCCACGCATAAAGTACAACAGAAGTGCATAATGCAGGATCACAATGAGCAAGCGAAAACCGAAAATATGTGAAACCAAAGGAATCGACCAAATCAACTATATTAAATGGTAGAAACCAGAGTCTCTAATTCCCGAAACTACCTCTGCTCTGGTCTAAATAAATTTTTGCAAAGATAGAATATCCTGTATGTTATACAGAATATATAATGACTTTAAAACATCATATCACTGTAAAAAAAAAATCCAAGAGACAAAAACAGTTCCAGAAGAGCATCTAATGGCGAAAAAAACGGTTTCGGATCCTCAATTTACGTTAAAATAAAAACAACGATACTTGCATGAACTAACATATCAAAATGCTTCGGTTGATATGACTAACATACTTGTTTTGAACTATCTTTCCATGGTTATATTTTAGTCTATATATTTTAACTCCCATTTGTCCTCTATCTACAAAGACTCACGTCAGATACTTCCAACTGTATTCGAAATAATGACGAGCAATCATAATGCAAGAAGCGACGAGCTAATGAAAATACAAAATTAAATCAAATTTAAAAAAATCAGCCCATAATACTTCAGAGACGAATGCAAGAGTAAATATGTGTTATTAAAGACAACTAGTGCCAGTATATCTGTTAAAGAAAGTCTTCATACCCACAGTTTGTACCCAGCTGGCACTAGCATCAGCCACACAAATGTACTATCATATGGGTAGCAATAATAATGATAATAATAGAATGCAAAGCTGGAGCATGTTGCAATCAGCATATATCTATATCTTGGGAGCAAAAGATTATGACAGGTTTATCGTGCCAGAGATATCTGACAGCGTACATACCTAAAGATCACTTGATGAGAGATAAAGAGGGAACACGTCATGTGGTATGCTCATAAAAAAGTTGGGTTCACGTAAATATAAGCGACCCCCATGACATTAAATAACCCAGTAAATTGCTATGTTAAGTTAGGTTAGTAAAGGTTAAGCAAACATAAACCTAATTTACCCTAAGCTAGCAATAGACGAGATTATTTAATGTAACGGGGGTCGCTAATCTTTACCTGATCCAAAAGTGCAAATTTTGCAATTAATGACAATAAAATTACGTAAAACCCAATCGCCTTTACACCAACTATTCAATGCTATACCACTGGAGGAAAAAAAAAATAAAAAAAATAAAAAAAATATATATATATATATATATATATATATATATATATATATATATATATATATATATATATATATATATATTTATATATATATATTTATATATAGGTGTCTAAATGTGCGTGGTTGTAGTACGATAGAGAACAAAAGATGTGAGATTGGATATATGTTTGGTAAGAGGAGGATGGATGTATTGGCATTGTGTGAGACGAAGATGAAAGGAAAAGGAGAAGTGGCATTTGGTGATGTGACAGGTAGGGTGTCTGGGGTTGAAAGGGGGAGAGCGAGAGAAGGTGTGGCATTATTGCTGAGTGAATGGATGGTAAATCAGGTAGTGGAATGGAAAGAAGTGTCATCTAGGCTGATGTGGGTGAGGGCTAGGATAGGAAGGGAATGTTGGGCTTTTGTTAGTGCGTATGGGCCAGGATGTGAGAGAAGTGAGGAAGAGCGGGATGAATTCTGGAATGAGTTAACTAGATGTGTGGATGGTCTGAGTAGAAGGAACTATGTAGTTGTGTTGGGTGACTTGAATGCCAGAGTGGGTGATGGAGAGATAGAAGGTGTTGTAGGAAAGTATGGGGTACCAGGTGGGAATGAGAGTGGCGAGAGACTGTTAGATATGTGTGTGGAGCAAGAGTTGGTGATAGGTAATAGTTTATTTAAGAAGTTAATAAATAAGTATACATGGATGAGAGTGGCAAATGGAAGAGTGAAAGAAAGAGCATTGATGGATTATGTGTTGGTAGCAAAGAGCATGATTGGTAGAGTGAAAGATGTACATGCATTCAGGGGTGTGGCTGCTGGGATGTCTGATCATTTTTTGGTTGAAGCAAAAGTGGTAGTAGCAAAAGAGTGGGGAAATAGTGTGGGGGGATGTAGAAGGGAAATAGTGAAGGTGGAAGAGTTGAAAAAGCCAGAGAAGAGACAGGAATATCAGGACAGGTTGAGAGTGGCATATGACAGGGTGAAAGAAAGAGAAGTTGGGGAGTTAGAGGAGGAATGGGGGTTGATGAAAGAATGTTTTGTGGGACATGCAAGTGATGTGTGTGGAAAGAGGTTTGTTGGAGGTGGCAAGGAAAAGATGGGCAGAATATTTTGAGTGCTTGCTGAATGTTGAGGAAGATAGAGAGGCAGCTATAGTGGCAGTGGGAGGGGTTCAAGGGCCAGTAATGGGAGATGAAAATGAGAGAAAGATTACAAGAGAGGAGGTGAAAAGGGCATTGTATGAAGCGAAAGCAGGTAAAGCACCTGGAATGGATGGTGTGAGAGCGGAGATGTTGAAAGAAGGGGGTGTGACTGCATTGGAATGGTTAGTGAGAGTGTTTAATATATGCTTTATGTTGTCATTGGTGCCAGTGGATTGGGTGATTGCCTGTATAGTGCCCCTATACAAAGGTAAGGGAGATATGTATGAATTCAGTAATTTTAGGGGTATAAGTTTGTTAAGTGTGGTAGGAAAAGTGTATGGTAGGATACTGGTTAATAGGATTAGGGATGAGACAGAATATGTGATCGCGGAAGTGCAGAGTGGTTTTAGGAGAGGTAGAGGTTGTATAGATCAGATTTTTATAGTTAGGCAGTTATGTGAGAAATATTTAGCAAAGGGTAAGGATGTGTATTTTGCATTTTTGGATCTGGAGAAAGCATATGATAGAGTTGATAGAGAGGCTATGTGGAATGTTTTGAGATTATATGGAATCAATGGTAAATTGTTGCATGCAGTGAAGAGTTTGTATGAGGGTAGTAGAGCTTGTGTTAGGGTAGGGAATGAAGTGAGTGAGTGGTTTCCAGTGAGTGTGGGACTGAGACAGGGATGTGTGATGTCACCATGACTGTTCAATTTGTATATTGATGGAGTTGTAAGAGGTGAATGAGCGAGTGCGTGGTCGAGGTTTGAGAATGGTAGATGGGGATGATAACGAGTGGGAGCTGAATCAGTTGCTGTTTGCAGATGATACTGTGGTGGTGGCAGATTCTGAGGAAAAGCTGTGTCAGTTAGTGTCAGAATTTGGAATGGTGTGTGAGAGAAGGAAGCTGCGAGTGAATGTGGGAAAGAGTAAGGTTATGAGGTGTACAAGAAATGAGGATGGCGCTGGATTGAATGTTATGTTGAATGGAGAGACACTTGAGGAGGTTAATCAGTTTAAGTATTTAGGCTCGGTTATAGCTACAAATGGTGGAGTGGAATCAGATGTGTGTCACAGAGTGAATGAAGGATGTAAAGTGTTGGGTGCATTGAAAGGAGTGATGAAGAATAGAGGGTTGGAAATGAATGTTAAGAAAGTTTTGTATGAGAAAGTGGTTGTGCCAACTGTGATGTATGGATCAGAGTTATGGGGTATGAAAGTAAGTGAGAGACGGAAACTAAATGTGTTTGAGATGAAATGCCTGAGGAGTATGATTGGTGTATCTCGATTGGATAGGGTTAGGAATGAAGTGGTGAGAGCAAGAACGGGTGTGAGGAGAAAAATTGCAGCCAGAGTAGATATGAATGTTCTGAGATTGTTTGGCCATGTGGAAAGGATAGATGATGAAAGGCTGCTGAAAAAGGTGATGAATACGAGAGTTGATGGGAGAAATGCTAGAGGGAGGCCTAGGTTTGGATGGATGGATGGAGTAAGGAGAGCCCTGAATGATAGGAGGATGGATGTGAGGGAAGCAAGCGAGCGTGCTAGGAATAGGAATGAGTGGCGAGCGATTGTGACGCGGCTCTGATGGGCATCTGCTGTTACCATGGGGCTGCATCTTACAGAGATAGCCCTGTGGTAGGGGCAGTAGGAGGAGCTGGCAGTTGTGAAGCGACACAGGTTGTGGAAGAGCCGGGAGGATGGGCTGTGGCACTCCAGCAGTGCCATCTGAACGGTCGCTAGCTCCCTCGTCATTGCCCATAGAGCAAAGTAATCCCCCTATTTGTTTTCCTTTCTTGATGTCGGCTACCCCCCAATTAAAGGGGGAAACAGCCAAGGTATATGTATGTATGTATGTATATATATATACCAAATATCTGCAGAATTCTTTTAATTAATGGTAAATGTATATGTAGAAATGTTAAAAATATTTGAATTATCACAAACTATAGAACACTATGTGCCAAATGGAATGTGTTATGACAAGTAATTAAAACCATAGGCAAGCTGTCTGCTAGGAATATTAAAAAAAAATATATACTATTACTATTATTATTATTATTATTATAGTTGAAATTAATCGAGTACCAATATAAATGGGTGCTACGGTAGAGGTAGTTGACAGACCCGCGATCGAGCCCTTAGGAAGGGCATCGAGCCTTTGTTCCCCAGCCATACAATTTCTGTCCACACCTATGATGAGAATTAATAAGTGACACAAAATGAGGAATTACAAATACTTAAATAATTTGACGTTGCATCATAAAATTTTGTTTTTTCAATATATTAATATTTGTAACATAATTCATAAGCAATGACTGAGAACATAGAGACGAATTCAAACTCCGTATGGTAATCGATACACTCCTAACATTTCGAAAGCTTAACCAGTGATACCCTTAGATTTATAGAACAACGAAACTTAGTAAACGAAGTAACTACAATACCTCCACCGTATCTCTTGAAGTGTCCAAGTGAAACCAACAGAGATTTTTCTATTTTAATTTATACTCTCTCCAGTATAAGAGATCTTTTGATCTGTTGTGTGATTTTGAAATATATAGATTGCGAGTTGGGTAACGATATAAAGCGTAAAAAAATTCCATACGAGCGCACTCACAAACATATACAAAGAGAACAAACATACCGAGTCAGAAAGACAAAGTACATACAAGAACCAACTCCTCTCCTTAAAAGAGAGAGAGAGAGAGAGAGAGAGAGAGAGAGAGAGAGAGAGAGAGAGAGAGAGAGAGAGAGAGAGAGAGAGAGAGAGAGAGAGAGAGAGAGAGAGAGATTAATCCTTTTGGGCTAGACATAAAAGAAATGGAGCTGAAGCAAGCCAAAAGAATGGAAGTCGGAAATCGCCTTAAAATTAATGGCTTCCCATGTCAACTACGAAAACACAGACAACAAATGAATTAAAAATGAAGAAAATAAAATAAATGCATGCATGAATTGCAAAACAACACAAGAAGATAAGATTCACCAACGAACAACAATACGATAGGATAGTACCAACAGTAAGTAGCCTGGTGAAAGAGGAAGGAGAGAGAGAGAGAGAGAGAGAGAGAGAGAGAGAGAGAGAGAGAGAGAGAGAGAGAGAGAGAGAGAGAGAGAGAGATCCAAAACCTAAACCACATGCTCTAAATGAATAAGATTTGTCCAGCCTAATCTTTCCAGCAGAGATTAATACAATCCATCTGTAAATACAAAAAAGCAGACATCGAGGTTTACAAATGCATTTAGAGCATAATATATGTCTAAGACGTCAAGAATTATTTATCAAGGTGTGTCATAAGCATAAGGAAATATTGGCCAGTAAAGACTTAAACATCCACCATAATACCGGAACCTCCCCCCCCCCCTTACACTTACTAAACACTTGGAAAGATGTAAATTCATTCAAAGTAACTGGTTTGGGGAAAAAAAAAAAGCCTGAAAGAAGTTATGAATATATATGGATTTAAAAGAAATGAGAGCAAATCACCAGCTGATGATAAACTAATACAGTAGTAGGCTTACTGATTTTTGTTTAAATAATAATAATAATAATAATAATAATAATAATAATAATAATAATAATAATGGTCATTATTATTATTATTATTGTACTACTATTACTACTACTAGTAATGGTAGTAGTAGTAGTACCTTGTAGAGCATGGAACAACATCGGATTAACAATCAGTGGTAGTAGTATCAGTAGTAGTAGTCGTAGTAGTAGTACTTTCCAGAGCATAGAACAAAATGTGATTAAAATTAAGAATTCCCCATTTTAATTCCCAGAGGGGTTTTGTAAAGTGGTGTAGATCGTGAGTTAACCTCCGTCAACTCAGCATCTTTAGGAATGCGAATTTAACTATGGAACGATGCATTCATAGGCTAATGCTAGATAAAGGAAACAAATGCCGATATTAAAAACTAATAATAATAATAATAATAATAATAATAATAATAATAATAATAATAATAATAATAACAATAATAATAATAGTTCTCCCTTCAGTACCTTTGCCATTTCTCTTAACCCACGAATACTATCGGGCCACCAAAAAGCAGCAATTCCCCCCTCCCCAATCCCATTCTCCCGGTCCGTCCCCAGCCTTCTCCCCTCGGGGCTATTCTTCCGCATTCCCACTGCCAACTTAAGTTTGACCCTAGAGCGGAATTTGCAAAGCTTATTTCGATCTCATCTCAAGCCCACATAAGCTTCAAGAAGCTTGAGATAACCAAAAATATTCATTGTCAGCAAAAGGGAGAATATGTTATTTATGACTTCCAACGAATGGTAGGTATGAAGACACGAATACTTACTTAGAGATACGAAAAATATGGGTAGAATCTCGTTAACGCTATAGCTCAAAATTTATATCAACACTCCCAGGCCAAATATAGGGTACTAAATAGTGTTCATATATTAGTCATGCTACTGTTCATCTGAGATAGTCTGTTGAAATAATATATTATTTTTATCATAGGCAGAGCCAGTCATATTATGAAAAGAACAAATAAACAATTAAATAAATAAATAAATAAATAATAATAATAAAAATAATAATAATAATAATAATTCTTAAGCGTAAAAATAATTATTAAATAGTATCATTAAAAAAATAATGTACTAATAAAAAAAAGTTATTTTTTTCTTTTCTATTCGATATGTAAATTTTTATTACTGAGGATATTTTCTCACTACTGACAATGGTGAATACAATTCAGTATCAAAACACTGCAAAATATATCATGTAACTACGTTATCCATTGCTGTATCTGTAAATATACTGCAAAAAGGTAGGCTGGATCATATGTTGAACTCGGACCCCAATCTTGACAGCGTTGTGCATACATACCTCCTAACTTAACCTCTCTCACATGCTAATTAACAATAATATGGTCGTCAACCCACATAAGATTAGGGACTCTTTATCAAGGCGTGACATGTATTCTAAGTTTGATCCGCTAGACTGGATATGTAAATATTATACTTTTAATATACGTGTAGGAATTGCTGAAGTGATCCTCGAGATGTTTTGATGAGATGTATATATAATACAAATGTGAAAGGAGAAATAAATCCAGTATGTCAACATATATTAAAAATAAACTGCTACAAAAAAAAGGTTATTACTGAATTTCATATGAATTACTGTAATTAATTCTAAATAAGAAATTGCTTACTAATAATCGCATTTTCCACGAAAGAGACTTCTCACGAATGCATAAGACGACACGCAACAGTATAGCTTAGGTATCTTGTAACAGACGTAAAACAATGGTGTTTACACACCATACACTTTTTTATATATTCAGTTACTCCGAGTCCCATAAACTGAACATGAATATTATGGAGAACTGTACTAAACATCACATAAAGTAAAGGAAATAAAAAAAAATGGATTCCATTTTATTGGAAGAATTAAAGAGTAGGCCTAATAAAAATCAATTTCCTCAACTGACATGATAGAGAAGGAATCTAACACAAGCCAGTTTTATGATCAAGAACACAGTGACAACTAAACATTGTATGTAAGGTATAGCTTTAACAAGCTGAAGCAATTAACTACTTAGATCAAGATTTATTGTCTGCTAATGGTTTCGTTGTACAGTAGTTCTTATTAGTATGTCAATAAGGTACCCCTCAATAAAGGAGACAGCAATATGATAGTTTGTTTAACGCATCACTAAACACAATATATAATCTCTGGTTCTGATGTGCGATTGTGTTGCTGCAATACACAATGACTTATAATTACATATATTAAAAAAAATAGCCTAGCAATCTCTTTTTACTTTCTCGGTCATGAGAAATACTAACAAACATCACGAAAATTTAAACATTACTAAGAAACGTCATCAGATTTAAAAATCATTTTGAATCAGGAATTCGAATAACAAGAATCGAAACCCATTTGAAGGGATAAAAACCATGCTAACCTCCTGATACAATTGAGGGGACAAGACAATAAGGCCGCTTTTACCCCAAAGTGGCACGTCGCACGCCAGTTGAAAACGAACATCCGGAAATATATGAAACCTTTCACACAGAAGTGTGTCGAAAGTCGCACGTGGCACATGGGACGTGTCACGCCACTTCTGTGTGCAAGGTTTCATATAATTCCGGATGTTCATTTTCAACTGGCGTGCCACGTGGCATGCCAAGTGCGATGTGTCACTCTGGTGTGAAAGCGGTCTAAAGGAAGAGGGGACACAATAATGAAGGAAATGGATCGTCCTCAAATGTCTCCCTTCTTCAAAAAATAAACAGATCCACACATGGCTCTATACTCAGCCTACGCGAACATATAAACTTACTTGAGTATTTATATCTGGCGATATCTTTGGCACAGACATGATTTCTGCAAACTCTTCTCTCTCTCTCGTAAAGGTTATCAACCTTTTGCAATTCAAACGGTAATGAAACTTTTTTTTTTTCCTTTAAGTAGAGATTAAATTTGACATACTGTACACACGATAACGAAATAACAAATACTAAAAAAAAATATTTCTTATAGTTTAAACAGTAAAAATAGTTAACCAATTGTATACTCTAAGCTTCTTGAAATGCATCTCATAATAAAAAATGTTGAAAACAACTTGAAATACTTCAGCAACGCAAAAATAGTGTTTGTATATATACTTTTTACTTAGACCAAATCCTGCACGCGTGAACATGTTACAATATGAAAACAAACACCATTAACAAGTTAAAACAGGAAAATACCCATCATCAGTAAACTCCATTTAATAATTTTTACTCCGGGAAATGAATGCATTGACAAAATTTTACATTGCAAAGTCAACCTGAAATGAATCATTAATGAAAGTTGCTCATAAATTCAGAGGAGCCCCAAAAGGAGGAAAGATGTGGCTGAAAAGGCAAATGGATTCGGAATACAATAACTATTTTTAATATATCGATGTGCAAATACCTTCCAAGTTACAATCCCAATTTAGCCTAGCTCAAACGAAATTTACCATAGCACTCCAAAAATTGCCTGTTGTACCATAATCCCGCTTTGACATGATTCACGAATCTCTCTCTCTCTCTCTCTCTCTCTCTCTCTCTCTCTCTCTCTCTCTCTCTCTCTCTCTCTCTCTCTCTCTCTCTCTCTCTCTCTCTCTCTCTCTCTCTCTCATATGCAAACATGAAATGCCCATAAATCCCTTTAGTGGTGACAACACTCACGAGCTAAATTTGAAAAAGGGGAGAAATATCAAACCTTTCATATTACACACACACACACACACACACACACACACACACACACACACACACACACACATATATATATATATATATACATATATATATATATATATATATATATATATATATATATATATATATATATATATATATATATATATATATATATACAATAAAACTGTGATTTTACTAATACTGTTATCCGCGAAAAATCTGTTTAGACCATCAAGGGACTCGAACTTGTGTCGCAAGCTACGGAATCATGCCTCCATACTGACTTATCTACACCATCTGATAAAAATCGGCATATGAAAACCCTGCTCAGTTTTAGCACTCTTTTTTTTCTTTTTAAAGATTGTGATGCCAGGACGGGCCAAAAAATATATAAATAAATCTGCCCTCATCGGGCATGTGAACGAAGAAATCATAAAGTAAACAGAGACAGAGATGAGGAGTGTTGTGACTTGTCAGATGTGAAGGGATAATAAGAGATGTGTAACGAATATCCAAGAATATTGAGTGTTGATGTAGCACAGAAAAAGAACAGCAACTGAAGGAAGACTTTACATCGAACTGTCCTGGGATGTCCTTTTTAAGTCCAAATGACTCTTCACCTGTAGTGTCACAAAGGGCGGCTGGTGCTTTGGGCCAACCTATTACATGGTTAACAGTAAAGGAGAGTTTTGAAGTCTTAAGAAAGTACTTTAAATGCTAACATTAAAAAACGAATACACACACACATACATAAACACATTATATATATATATATATATATATATATATATATATATATATATATATATATATATATATATATATATATATATATATATAGGCTACAAGACCATTTTCCCCTTATAAGGGGAGTGGCTCAGTCAAGGCAAAATACTATGACTCTTTGGGAAGAGAAAATACAGAGGAGGGGATTTCCAGTCCCCTCGCTCCGCCCCATTTAGTCAACTTTTACGACACGCAGGAGGAAGTATTCTGGCTCCCCTTCCACAAGGGATATATATATATATATATATATATATATATATATATATATATATATATATATATATATATATATATATATATATATATATACACACACACACACACACGAGTATCTACAAGTGTGTGTGTGTGTGTGGAAAAGGAACATTTCAGAATAGGAACCTGATCTCATTATAGGTGCTTGATATGGGATTGAGGCAAAACCCTTTATTTGCAATTGAGGTTGGTCTCAGGAATTTAAAATAAGTAAAAATGTTACCCTGGTTAGGTAAGGGTTGTTTAACAGAACAATAAATCTTCAACACAGTTTTTTCATCAGCGACTGAAATACTTCAAGTGACTACTCTTGGAATGATACACACACATACACACACACACATACATACATACATACATACATACATACATACATATATATATATATATAATATATATATATATATATATATATATATATATATATATATATATATATATATATATATATATATATATATATACACATACATACATACATACATACATATATAAAAAGTATATAACACTAAAGTGTTACCTTGGTCTAAAATGGTAAGAGCAGGAAAAATACATGATGTACTTTTATTAATATCGTGTCCTCAAGTGGTCAAGTTTTCAAAGTACATTACTAGAATGCACAGCCAACAAACAACAAAAAAAGATGAGCAAAACAACTGCCCCATGTAATAAGAGAGAGAGAGAGAGAGAGAGAGAGAGAGAGAGAGAGAGAGAGAGAGAGAGAGAGAGAGAGAGAGAGAGAGAGAGAGTAAAAAAAGGCAATGATATGTCATTTCATCTTAGTATTAGTATTCTATTCTTATCGCTTAATCTTCTTAAATCCCAACTGGGGCCGTTCTTCTTAAATCCCAACTGGGGCCGTTGTTTTATACTTATTTCTCGTGACGTATATGTTGGCTGCGTATTCTTCTTCTACTGTAGTTTGTGATCAACTGAAGTCACCAGATTAATGACTTCATATAATTCTATTCTTGTTTTCCTTGATGTGCTGTTTTCCCATATATATATATATATATATATATATATATATATATATATATATATATATATATATATATATATATATATATATATATATATATATATATATATATATATATATGCCCAAGCAAAGAATATTATTTACTACTGCTACAATGAATCGATTAACAATAATGCTTATAGGAGATTGAAATTCCAAAATTTTTAGCTTTTGTGAGGTGGTTGCATTACAAAAAAAAAAAAAAGGGAATAATGAGCCATTTAAATATATATGGAGTGGATATTGACAAACCACCAATATCTAACTGCTTAGGACACAAATACTCTGTTCCTAAGTTACTAAGGCATGGATATACCCAAGCTATCAAGCTACCCGGGAATGAATTTCAAACAATGACCTCAAGAAGGCGCTCCCAACCTTCCATTCCCTTGAGTAATTACTTTTTGGTGCTCTGGTTGCAATGAAGACCTTTGACTGACAAGCTACAATCTTGATAGTCTGTCAAATAGGTGAGAGCATATGTTAATAATAATAATAATAATATATAATAATAATAATAATAATAATAATAATAATAATAATAATAATAATAATAATACCAGAATAGCATTTAACTACTGTGAAGCAAGGGTAAGCACCCAGCAATACTATCAATCGCAATTCTTATACTTGTACATGGCTTAATATTTACCCCCTTTTAAATTCTGAAGTGCTTTAACTAAAAAAAAAAGAAAAAAAAAGTATGTGTTCTATACCCCTACATATTATAAAAATCTCATGTCATTCATTAAAGTATCAGGTTAGGCTAATTACAGCATCCCATGGTTGAGAAACGAATTGTTCATTGACATAATTCCTTTTTAGTTGATTTAGGTTTTATAATGTTTTTTTTTCTTCATTCATTTCACTCGTAGGCGGTATAAAAGTAAGCATTTACGTTTGGTAGAAGACATTTCTTGCTTATGAAGATCGAGTCAATAATCGGAAAATAATGTGATATACATTTTCCTCACGTGTTAGTTTCTATATTGCAATGGATGCACATAATATTGTCACTAAACCTGAAACATCGCTTATCTTACACTGTGGTGTCAAAAGGTATAATTTGTATGGGCACTATGATAATGTGAGAGGAAAGTGAGGAACAGAACACCATGAACTGACCAAATTAGCAACAGACGAGAAGTAAATAATATATGAAGGGGAAAAACCTGGACATTTCAACTCACCACAAATGTGAAGCCATCCCTCCACACGACAAGGATATTCCACTCGACGACGAAACATTATTATCCCACTTTGGACAAGACACAATCACTTCATAATTTAATTAAATAATGAAAAATAATTCACTGTTATTTATTCGGCAACCACCAATAATCCCGAGCTCTATCTGCACCACCCTTCTGCAACGATGTCAAGTCGACAACTGGCCAGGATCAAGTCGTTCAACTTCTTGTAGCGACGAGCGTTGGGAAATGTTTTGATGACGGCGCCTGGCGATTGGGCAATGCCTCTCCACCGGACTATGCGGATTGGCTACCATCGCAAACGTTTCGTATGAACACTGTGCTCAAAATACCCTCTTCAGAAACGTTGTAAGATTCTGATTATATTTAATACATTGGAAGTAGTCACCGTGGCTCAAGCGATAGCGTCGCGACTCTGAGGCGTCAGGTCGAGGGTTCGCGCCCCGTCACGGTCTGAGGTTAGCAAGGGCATGCACTCAGGGTAACGATTACATCTGCCAAAACAAGTCCTTCGCAAGAAGGCAACCGTCCTAGCCCTAGGGAGAAAAGGGAGTCCGTGACGTAAAACCGGAACATTTAATACATTGGAAGTTTGATACTGGGCTGCTGTCCATCCATGTTTGCAATAACTAAAATATCTCTGGTTAATGGAGTATTATTAATGGAAAATTTCGTTACTATACCCAGAGAACACTACATAAATGCATGCATACATACACATGAGTTTTAATGTAAAAACAAGTTCACAAATAGGTGCTGAGATATAGGGATGCCAGAGATGGAGTGACACTCAAGACTCTCGCGGTAGAATAAAAACTGTCGGCACTGAAATAGAGAAGAATAAGAAGATGCAGAAATAGAACGCAAACCAAATGTGTTCAAAAGTTCAAGGATTCGGATATTTGAATTTGTCACAATTAAAAAAATCTCAATATCATCTTTGCTTTCTTACATCCAGTGATGACTGGAAGTAAATACATCATTGTCTATACATAGTACATTTTATGAGGCATGTAAGGAGCAATTAGTCAACCGTATGATGAAGAATGTTTTCTCTTTTTATATAGATTAAGGTAATCGTAAAGGATATATGGAAAAAAAAATAGATACAAAGATTAAGAAAACACTGACGAAAAAGTTTATATAGATTAAGGTAATTGTAAAGGATATATGAAGAAAAAAATAGATACAAAGATTAAGAAAACACTGACGAAAAAGAGATACGAATATTACAATGTTTGAACATAGTGAGTGTGAACTGATATTGTAAGTGGCCCCAATGCTAAACAAAGCAGTGTATGAATGAGAGTTAAAATTTAAGACCTATCCTGCTAACTCTAAACTTATAATTACTAGTTTATTCTAGCACCATTAGTATTCTTTTTATAAAATATCATTGCAGCACCATAGAATGATAATGACGATACAGTATTACGTCACGGACTCCCTTTTCTAGTAAGGGCAAGGACGGTTCCTCCTTTCGATGGACTTTGGTTTTGGAAAAGTGTGACCATTACTCAGCCCGCTGCGAGACACGAACCTATGACCTAACGAATCAAAGTCGCGCCCGGTACCACTCGGCCACCATAGAATACGTGCTCGTTTAAGATAATTATAAGCTGCCAAACTTGCATAATTGGCAGACTGATTGCATAAAGCCAAATTAAAGGAAGAGAGCTTGCAAAGTATGATATGTTCAAAAGAAATGAGTGGAATAGTTTGGTCGAGTGATCATACATGAGAGTGTGAAAGGATGAAGACATGAAATTGTGTGGGTCAGCATTATTTCAAAATTTGTTTTCAAAGATATTATCATAGCTGAGAACGCATCTTGTATTTAACACACATCTATAAGAAAAAGCAAACATATGATAAAATTATTATTTCAAGATTGTAAGAGCATTTGATGAAAAGCAGTAAACTCAAAACATAGCCAATATAAGTTTTGATTTTTTTAAGTGTTTCAATTTCTTGGCCAAGATAAAAATTCATAGTACATGAAAGTCTATCCAGAACAACCTCAGGCTTATAACAAACCTTGAACAACGCTGGAAATCCCTACTTACACTTATAAACAAAAATCAACAACCAACCTACCTATTACACCAAGCAATCAGAGAAGCCTCTCCAATAAATAATTGGGACATTGTATGATTTTATCTAAATATTGTTTTGCTTTTCATGCCATGCTATCATAGTTGTCGAGCCGTTGGTTTTAAGGACAATTATGATAGCATCATTGAGTATAAATATGACACTCGATAGGAGACTGGGAATCACGAGCATATGGACTCTATCCCGTGATCAAAATTAAGTAATTACAAACACACAAACTCACGCGCACACACACGCACATACACACATGAATATGTTTGCAGATGATGCAAAGATTGTGAAGAAAGTAAAAAACGAGAACAATGGTAGAGAACTTCAGGAGGATCTAAATAATCTGCATGAGTGGTCAGAAAAGTGACTAATGAAATTCAATACTTCAAAATGTAAGGTAATGAGAATGGGTACAAGTGCAAGAAGGCCCAAGCTTGACTACTCGGTGGCTGGAGTACAACTTCAAGAGACAGAAAATGAGAGAGATCTTGGAGTAAACATACTGGCAGATTTGTCTCCAGAAATACATATAAATGGCATAGTAAGGGCAGCATATGCATTCTTATCAAATGTAAGGGTAGCCTTCAAGCACATGGACAAGGAAATGTTCAGAAATATTTATGTAACCTATGTGAGGCCAAAACTCGAATATGCAGCCCCCTTTTGGAATCCGCACTTGAAAAAGCACATAGCAAAGCTTGAAAAAGTTCAAAGACATGCCACGAAACTGGTGCCAGAAATACGAAATCTCAGTTATGATGAGAGGATGAGGGAATTAGACTTACCATCACTCGAAGCTAGAAGAGTGAGGGGGGATATGGTGACAGTCTTTAAATTCCTTCATGGTTATGATAGAGTGGATAGGGATCGATATTTTGATATGGCTGGCTCTAGAACTAGAGGTCATAGTTTGAAGCTTCGTAAGAAAACTTCTTTGCAGGATGTAAGGAAATACTTTTTCAGTGTAAAGTAGTTGATAATTGGAATTGGCTAAGCGAGGAGGTAGTTAATGCTATCTCAATCCATAGTTTTAAGGACAGGTATGATAAGTATGACTAAGTCTAAAATGGAACCGATCAGGAGACGGGAAGATACGAGCTTTGGGCTCTTTCCCGTAAACACAATTAGGTAATCACACATACAAGGAAATTACCTACCAGAGTGTGTAAATTCATTCTTCAGTATGCTTGCAGATGATGCAAAGATTGTGAAGAAAGTAAGAGGTGGTCCAAAAATTGGATAATGATGACCAGTAGTTACTTCAAAATGTAAAGTAATGAAAATATGTACAAGTGCGAGAAGGACCAAGCTTGGATACTCAAAAGCAGGAGAAGAACTTAAAGATACGGAGAATGAGAGAGAACTAGGAGTAAACATATTGGCAGATTTGATTCTGGAAATGCATATAAATGGCATAGTAAGGGCAGCATATGCCTTCCTAGCGAATGTAAGGGTAGCCTTCAGATACAAGAACAAGGAAATGTTCAGAAATATATATGTAACCTATGTGAAGCCAAAGTTTGAATATGCAGCCACCTTTTGGAATCCACACTTGAAAAAGCACATAGCTAAGCTTGAAAAAGTTCAAAGATATGCCACGGAACTGGTGCCAGAAACACGCAATCTCGATTATGACGAAAGGTTTAGGGAATTAGATTTACCATCACTCGAAAATAGAAGAATGAGTGGGGATATGGTCATGGTTTTTAAGTTCCTTATTGGTTTTGATACAGTGGATAGGGATCGATATTTTGATATGGCTGGCTCTAGAACTAGAGGTCACAGTTTTGTAAGACAACTTCTTTGCAGGAAAAAAGGAAGTACCATTTAGTGTAAGAGTAGTTCATGATTGGAATTCGCTAAGTGAAGAGGTAGTCAATGCTAACTCAATTCATAATTTCAAGAACAAATATGATAAGTATCACTGAGTACAAAATGAAACCAACCAGAAGACGGAAAGTGCTTTCTGGTAAGCACAATTAGATTATTTTTTTAATTTTTTTTTTACCCATGCAGTTACTTAGCACACACGAAACTGCTCCTCTTAAATTACTACTTGTGTTTTGAGTGACTAAGTGCTTAGTGGAAAACTTTACCATAATTTCCATAAATCTGAAATCCTGCAGAGTATTGTGAGTACAAAACTTATATTTGTTGTATGACGAGACTGTCCAAAATATTAAAGGAAAAAAATTGAGAACATTTTCGTGAGGGGAGAGAGAAGCTGCCGTCCAGTTCTGCCTTGAAGGAAATTTAGAAGAGTTGCCAGAGGTGAAGCCATCACATCACATTACCTAATTTTTTGTGTAAACTGGGGAAAGCTCTTAAGCCGTTTACCTGATCCTGTGGTTCTATATATTGTTAAAATCAGTATCCTTCCCATTTATATTAACTTGTTAGTTAGTTTGATACACGAAATAATTGAATAATTAAAAAAAATACCAAATATCCACCTGTCAACAGTACTGAGTTAAGTTGCCAAGTAGTACAGCTGTCTTATTTTCTTCATTTTTTTGCTTTTCTTTTAGCTTTCTCTTTTACTATTTTTTTATTTTGTATATATATTGAGTTAAATGTAAAGTCTAATCCTGTGATAACATATCTTGGTTAGCAAGTGAGTTTATCAGTTAGGAAGAATATATAGCAGAAACAGGTGGGTGCCACCTCAGACACAAGTTCGAATTTTCCTTCAGGTTTGACTTTTGTTTTTCTTTTTCTTTTTATCCTTAAATTACCATGGTCAAGTTTTTAAGTTAAGATGTGTGTTGCCAGAAAAGAGATAAACTGAGTCACTAAATGGCACTTATATGGAGATATAATAATTCTGTGTGAAGCTTAATTAAAAGTTTTTCTCTTTTTTTTTTCCTCTTTCTCGTCTTCTTTCTATATTCTGTGAGAGGGAGAACATAAAAATGACGCCATCTCTGTCCCAAACCTCTCCCATCCATGGGTCGGTAGGAGGGGTAGCCATTAGGGGACTTAAACAGAAAATCAAGAATTTAGAGGCAATGGTTATAAGCCTTGATGATAAAATTCGGAATATGGCTGGAGAAATGAAAGAGAATGAAACACTCAGAGAGCAAATAAGATCTTTGGAGGAAGCAAATAAAGCACAAGGGCAGGAGAGAAAGGAACTAGAAAAAAGAGTAAAGAAGCTGGAAGGGGAAAAGAGTCAACTAGAATCTAGAATTTCTAAACAAGAAGATAAAAACAAACAGCTGAATGACAACTTAAAGGAATTAGATGTTAGTTCACTGCTCTCTTCTGAGAGAGACGAGATTGCTGCTTGGAATGTCCAGATTAAGGAAAACATTGAACAGTTCAGAAAAGAGTTCCAGGAGCTGAATATGGAAAATGATGCCATGAATACTTCCTTTGATGATGCACTAAAGGGGAATGTGGCAGTAAAAGAGGCTGTAATGGTGGTGGCACTGGAAAACATACAAACAGTTGACTATAAAGAGACAGTAATCGAAAAAATGAAAGACGTTGTGATGGAAAGGGCAAACCCACTCATCAGACAGGCACTTGATAAGGAGAAGACAGTGGTAATCTCAGGCATAAGTGAATCCCAGGAGCCAACATGGCAGGGGAGACTTGAAGAAAATAAAGCTAGGGTTGTAGACCTGATAAGAAAGCTTGGAGTAGTTTGTGGTCCTGAGGATATTGTAAACATACACCAACTAGGTAAATACTCGAGGGAAGGAAAGCCGAGACCAACAAAAGTAACCTTTGAGAGAGGGGAAACATGTAGGGAAATATTGTTGAGAAAAAAAAGTCTAAAGGACCTTCAAGAATTCAAAGAAGTGTTCATTAGACGATACAGAACACAGGAAGAGATGGGAAAGATCAAAAACTTGTTGCAAGAAGCAAGAAGGTTAAATGATGAAAGAAATGAAGAACAGAAGAAAAATTTTCGTTACATAGTTCTTCCAGACAAAGGGGAGATAAAGAAGATAATGACAGAAGATCAGGGGATGGGGCCTCATTAAGATTGTTATACACAAATGCTGATGGATTAGCTGGTAAGGCAGTAGAATTAAAAGATAGGATTCACAACAGTAAGGCAGATATAGTAGCAATTACAGAGACTAAGTTGAGTGAGGACATAAACAGTGTCACAGTTTTTCCTAAGGGCTTCAGAATACTAAGGGTTGAAAGATCTGAGAGGACTGGTGGAGGGATAGCACTGCTCATAAGTGAAAGGATTCAAGTTGAAGAAATAAACTTGGCTATAGAAAGTGAGTTCAAGGAATTTCTTGTTGCTCGCATAAATACTGGGTCAGAGAGCATTATAATAACTGTTGTATACAACCCACCAAGGAACCAAAATAGGCTTGAAGTTTATGAGGAAAGTCATATAGGTACTATTGAAGTCATAAACTCAGTTGTTAACATGGCACGGGAAAAAAAATGTAGGATTTTGATTATGGGAGACTTTAATCATAAAGAGATAGATTGGATAAATCTTGACCCACACAGTGGTGAGGACTCATTCGGGGCAAGATTCCTAGATTGCGTACAAGGGAATTTCCTACACCAACATGTAATGGAACCAACAAGGGCCAGGGGTGGGGATGAGCCATCACTACTTGATCTAGTGTTCACAGATAATGTGTTGGATATTGAAAATATTGAGTATGAACCACCAATTGGAAAGAGTGACCACTGTGTGTTGTTGATGGAGTATATCATTGAAGATATTCTTCCTGAGAGTAGAGGCACTGAGGACATGAGGAGGAACTATCCAAAAGGAGATTACATCAAAATGAATGAGCTTTTTGCAGTTATTGACTGGAGAACCTTATTTTACTACAAATCTGTACAAGAAATGTATGACATCTTTTGTGAGAAATATGGGAAGATAGTAGATTGCTGCATACCTGTCACCAAAGTAGGTGTAATTCATGCCAGAGAGAAATGGTTCGATAATGGGTGTAAAAGAGCCAAGGAGTGGAGAGACAAATGCTGGAAAAGGTATAGGAGGAGAAAAAACATAAATGCCTGGCAAACCTACAAAAGAGCAAGAAATGACTACCTAAGTAAAAGGAGAGAGGCAGAGAGAGACTATGAGAGGGATATCACCAGGAAGGCTAAAGAAAATCCCAAGCTTTTCCACAGCTTTATCAGAGGAAAACTGAAGGTAAAAGAACAGGTTTTAAGGCTAAAGAGAGCGGATGGAAGCATCACTGAGACGGATGAAGAGATCTGCAAAGAATTGAACAAGGAGTTTCAGTCAGTATTTACAGTAGAAAATACCCCACCCCCTCAGATTGCAGTGATAGAAGCTCAAGGGCCGGTATTAGAGAACATCAACCTTACAGCCACAGAGGTATGCAAAGCGCTGATGGATTTAGATGTTCATAAAGCTACAGGTCCTGATGACATATCCCCTCATGTGCTTAAAAAATGCGCAAACACAATATCAGTGGCACTAAGTATCATATTTAAGGAGTCCCTGGAGTCGGGGGAGATTCCAAGATGCTGGAAACAAGCAAATGTGATACCTATCTTCAAAAAGGGAAGAAGGGATACGGCTCTGAACTATAGACCAGTTTCCTTGACCAGCATAGTTTGCAAAGTTATGGAGAAACTACTAAGGGAACATATCTCTCTTCACTTGGAATCCTTCAACTTTTTGTCAGTGAGGCAACATGGCTTCAGAGAAGGTAGATCAACAGTAACAAACTTATTAGAATTTTATGATGAGGTAAGCCAGATCTTACAGGAAAGAGAGGGCTGGGCAGATTGCATATTCCTAGACTTCCAGAAAGCGTTTGACACTGTTCCACATGGGAGACTTATTAGGAAGCTGCAATCAATGGCTAGAATAGGTGGAAATGTTTTGGAATGGATAAAAACTTACTTAGAAGGAAGGGAATAGAGGGTTAGAGTAAGACACTCAGTGTCTGAATGGAGAAGAGTTAGTAGTGGAGTTCCACAGGGTTCAGTTTTAGGGCCACTTTTGTTCCTTGTATATGTAAATGACCTATCAGAGTCTGTAAATTCATTCATGAATATGTTTGCAGATGATGCAAAGATTGTGAAGAAAGTAAAACACGAGAACAATGGTAGAGAACTTCAGGAGGATCTAAATAATCTGCATGAGTGGTCAGAAAAGTGGCTACTGAAATTCAATACTTCAAAATGTAAGGTAATGAGAATGGGTACAAGTGCAAGAAGGCCCAAGCTTGACTACTCGGTGGCTGGAGTACAACTTCAAGAGACAGAAAATGAGAGAGATCTAGGAGTAAACATACTGGCAGATTTGTCTCCAGAAATACATATAAATGGCATAGTAAGGGCAGCATATGCATTCTTATCAAATGTAAGGGTAGCCTTCAGGCACATGGACAGGGAAATGTTCAGAAATATTTATGTAACCTATGTGAGGCCAAAACTCGAATATGCAGCCCCCTTTTGGAATCCGCACTTGAAAAAGCACATAGCTAAGCTTGAAAAAGTTCAAAGACATGCCACGAAACTAGTGCCAGAAATACGCAATCTCAGTTATGATGAGAGGCTGAGGGAATTAGACTTACCATCACTCGAAGCTAGAAGAGTGAGGGGGGATATGGTGACAGTCTTTAAATTCCTTCATGGTTATGCTAGAGTGGATAGGGATCGATATTTTGATATGGCTGGCTCTAGAACTAGAGGTCATAGTTTGAAGCTTCGTAAGAAAACTTCTTTGCAGGATGTAAGGAAATACTTTTTCAGTGTAAGAGTAGTTGATAATTGGAATTGGCTAAGCGAGGAGGTAGTTAATGCTATCTCAATCCATAGTTTTAAGGACAGGTATGATAAGTATGACTAAGTCTAAAATGGAACCGATGAGGAGACGGGAAGATACGAGCTTTGGGCTCTTTCCCGTAAACACAATTAGGTAATCACAATTAGGTAATCACACACACACACACACACACACACACACACACACACACTCACACACACACGTACAAGCACAAACAGTTGAACGACAACCTGAATGAATTAAATATTAATTAATGCTCACTTCTGAGAGAGACGAGATTTCAACTTGGAATGTCCAGATAAAGGAAAACATCGAACAGTTTAGAAAAGTTTCAGGAGCTGGATACGGAACATGATGTCATGAAAACTTCCTTTGCAGATGCAGTGAAGGGGAATGTGGCAGTAAAAGAGGCTGGAGGGTGGTGGCACTTAAAAATATACAAACGGTTGACTATATAGAAACAGTACTAGAAAAAATGAGAGATGTTGTTTTGGAAAGTGCTAATCCACTGATTAAACAGGCACTTGATAAAGAGAAGACAGTGATAAGCTCAGGCAAAAGTGAATCGTAGGATTCAACATGGCAGGGGAGACTTGAACAAAATTAATCTAGGGTTTTAGACCTGATAAGGAAGCTTGGAGTAGTATGTGGACCGGAGAATATTATAAACATTCACCAACTTGGTGAATATTTTAGGGAGGGAAAGGCTAGACCAATAAAGTAGCCTTTGAGAGAGGGGACACATGTAGAGAAATATCGATGAGGAATAAAAAGATCTTGAAGAATTCTAAACAGTATTCATTAGACCATGCAGAACACAGGAAGAGATGGAAAGGATAAAAAACTTGTTGCAAGAAGATAGAAGGTCAACTGAGGAAAGCTATGAAGAGAAGAAAATTTTTGCTTCAGAGCTCTTCCAGTCAAAGGGGAAATAAAAAAGAAGATAATTATAGAAGATCAAGGGATGAAGCCTCATTAAGACTGCTGTACACAAATGCTGATGGGGTAACTGGTAAATCAGTAGAACTGAAGGATAGGATTCACAGCAGTAAGGCAGATTTGTAGTGGTTACAGTGACTAAGTTAAGTGAGGATATAAACATTTTCTCAGTGTTTCCCAAGGGCTTCAGAATATTAAGGGTTGGAATATTTGAGAGGACTGGTGGAGGGATATTACTGTTCATAAGGGAAATATTTCAGGTTGAAGAAATAAACTTTGCTATAGAAAGTGAGTTCAAGGAATTTCTTGTTGCTCACATAGATACTGGGTCAGAGAGCATTATAAAATCTTTTGTATACAACCCACCAAGGAACCAACATACATACATATACACATGCCTTTTCCTCCTTGTAAAGGGGGTGGCTGAGTCAAGAAACACGCATTCACCACGATCCACACACACCTCAACCATTCCTCTCAGCTCCTTTGGGATAAAGGGTTGCCACGTCTCCCCCTTTCCACCCTGCTTGGGTCACCCACAATGTGGGAGGGCAAAGATATTCCACAATGAGGCCCAACAGCCGCAGCTGGTTTACCCCCCACTGCTTCATCACATGGCAACTTCCCTCAGACCAGACCACCACAGCTCACTGAGTTAGCAGGTGCAAGATATCCCTTATTGTAATAAAAATATGTGCCGATAATAACGATCCTGTATCTAGTGGCATACTTACTACTTTATTATTAACATTATTGTTAACATTTTTATTACAGCATTATTATTTTCTATGAAAGCTACATTTAATTTAACTATATGTCTAACCCTCTTATTTATTAGTTTAATTACATGTCTACTTATAAGCTACTATTAATGTTGAATAACCATTGTACAAAATGGAAATAAATGTTTGTTTGTTTGTTTGTTTGCTTTGGGCCGCATCATATATGCACAATCTTCCACCACATTCCTATCTCTTGCACGCACTCTTCCCTGCTCCACTATCATTCCACGTGCATTCAGTGCTCTTTTCACGCCATCCATCCATATCATTCTAGGTCTCCCTCTTGACCTAACTCCAGTCACTTCTGCATGCCACACTCTCTTCAAAATTCGTTCATTACTCATCCTTTCCATGTGTCCAAGCAACCTCAACACTAACTGATCTAACCTATCCGAGAGCTTCACTCCAACTCTCGTTCTCTGCCTGACATCCTCATTTCTTACTCTATCTATTTTAGGTACACCAATCATACCTCTCAAACCTTAGAAGAACGCTTGAATTACCAAGAAGACTATTCCAGAAGAAACAACATCCGATTAAGCGGTGTAGAGGAGAGACGCGATGGGGAGACCTGGGAGCAAAACAACGACAATGGTATCAGCCCTGATAGCCGATAAATTACAGCTAGAAGGCATGACATTGGAGAGGGCGCACAGGGTGGGACCACTTCGTGATGACAAACCTCGCACCATAGTGTTTCGTTTCTCCAACTACTGTGACAGAGAGACGGTAATGCGAAATGCCAGAAAGTTGAAAGGCACCAAGATCTACCTTAATGATGACCTGTGTGCCGCATCATAGTCAATAAAATCTGCACAGATGCCACAACTAAAAAAGGGTAGATCAGAAGGGAAAATTGTCTTTTTTAAACATATGAAACTCATCGTGAAGGAACGATACAACACAGAGAGTGTGGCTGGTGCTGTGGGTGGCGTGGTTGAGGAGTTGACCAGGATCGGTGGTGCGGGGGTGGAGGGCGCGGGTGTGGGGGGGAGTGATGTGTCATCACCCACACCCCCTCCTGCCGTGTCTCCCACCACGGGAGCTATAAAACGCTCGCACCCTAAACCAAATAATGGCCGGAAGAACCCGGTAAGATTTGGTAGAAGTAAATAGTAGCTTGTAAGTCAGTAATGTAAAAGTAGTGTACTTTATTTCTTCACCATGGCTGTAAATAGATACCTCCCATACTATTCCATTAGTGACAATGAACTTATAAGGCTAACAAACAACGACAAAGTACTTCCCAATTATTTATGTACCAATGAGCTTGATAAGATGATATTTAACCCACTTGATCTTGAAAATGAAATAGATTTGTTTTTGAATAATATGAGAAACGCAACCAACACTTTTTCAATTTATATATACTTAAATGAACTGTATTCAAATTTAAATAAATCTAATGCATTTTCGATTTTGTTCATGAACATTAGAAGTCTTGCAAATAATCTTCAAATATTTGTTGATCAATGTTTAACAGAAAATAATATATGTGATGTAATGGGTTTTTCGGAGACTAGGCTGGATAATGATATTGAATCATTGTATAATATAACAGGGTACAATATGTTCACTCAGAACAGAGACAGGAAAGGTGGAGGTGTAAGTATAGCTCGAGTGTTATAAAGGAGTGCAGTTTGATGGAACGATTCATTGAATGTGTTAGTGTACATAATAATAATAATAATAAACCTTTATTTCCATTACAATACAATGGGTATTCGTCAGCCGGGGCAAGCCCCAAACCCCCACTGTGGTGTCCAACCACAGCAGTTCCTGCCAGTAAGCAGCTTAAACTCTCGGTCTTGGACGGGAACCGATCTTTCGACCTCGTGAATGCGAAGCCAGCGCGTTACATAACGGTAAGGAAAATTGCTTCTTTGCATCTGTATATAGACCACCAAAGGGGAACATGCCTGAATTCCTTGAAGCTTTACTGAAAGGATTTGATTTTGCAGCAAGAAAAAAAATACAAAACTATTTATTTATTCGGTGATTGGAACTTAGATTTGTTTAAAATAAATGATCAATGAGTAACTGATTTTATAAACTTAATGTATTCACGTGGCTGCTTTCCAATAACTACTAAACCTACGAGAGTAACTGAAAATAGTGCATCTCTAATCGATCATATCTGGACCACAAATCTTGAAGACAACATAAGTAATTACATAGTGTACACCGACATAACAGATCATTTCGCAGTATACTCCCAGTTTAAAAAAGAAGAACATAAATTTGATGCATATGTAGAAAAAAGACATTACTCTGATGATAACAAAGCTAAATTTACTAGAGATATATCACATGAAAAATGGCAACATATAGACCTAAATAATGCAAATGAAGCTTTTAATAAATTTCACTGTATATTTAGAGATAAATTTCTAGACTGCTTTCCTCTAAGAAAATCGACTGTAAATAATAAAAACAATAGATGCCCACACATAACTGCAGGATTAAAAATTAGTATCAAAGAAAAACACCGATTAGAAAGGCTTGCATCAAAATGGCCTTTGTCTTTTGGAACCAGATATAAAGCTTACAGGAACAAATTAGTAACACTACTCCGAGCTGCAAAAAATAGATATTTTCAGGATAAGCTTAAGAAGGAACAAGGAAACAGCAAGTCCACCTGGAATACAATAAACAGCCCAATGGGAAGAAAACAAATTAATCATTCAAAGGATATCAAATTAAAAAATGATAATGACCACACTGCTAATATCTTTAATAATCATTTCTTAACTATAGCACAACCAACACAGGAACAACAAAATGTGCAACAAAACTCACACGGACATTTTCTTAATAATTCACCAGACTTTTCGTTTTACTTGTATCCTGTAACAAGGGAGGAAGTCACTCAATATATAAAAACCTTAAAACCAAATACAGCGTCGGGATATGATGAAATTCTATCAAAAGTACTGCCCATTACATTGGTACCCCACTTACCCACATAATCAATCTATGTTTTCAGCAAGGATGTTTTCCAGACAAACTAAAAAGTGCGAAAGTAATACCTATATTTAAGTCAGGCACTGTAGATGATGAAAATAACTATAGACCTATATCAATCTTACCGTCCTTAAGTAAAGTGTTTGAAAAAGCGATTGTTCACAGACTTAAAGAATTCCTTGAAAAGTACGAAAATCAATATGGATTCCGTAATAATAAGACCACTGAAAAAGCAATAATGAACTTTACAAGTGATGTTTATAAAAATTTGTAAAATAAAAAACTTTGTTGCAGGGGTTTTCCTAGACTTGTCCAAAGCTTTTGACTCATTAGACTATGATATACTAATAGAAAAACTAACTTGTGTGGGTATTAGGGGAACACCATTACAGTTATTTAAGAGCTACTTGAAAAATAGAAAACAAGCGTATATTGTAATGGGAAAGCATCATTGTTGCAAACTATTGAGAGGGGAGTACCACAGGGATCAATACGGGGCCCATTGTTATTTTTAGTTTATATAAATGATATTTCCAATGCCAGTAATAAATTCAAATATATTCTTTATGCAGATGACACCAACCTTCTCTTGCATGATAATAACCTTGACCACCTGCATTCTGTTTTAAATAGTGAACTAGAAAAAAATTAACAACTGGGTCTCTGTTAATAAATTAAAGCTAAATGTTTCCAAAACTGACTATATCTTATTTCAAAATAGATCTGTAGTACACAATATTGGTCAAGTTAATATGAATGGGTATGAAGTTAAAAGAGTTGCTTGTAAGAAATTTTTGGGAGTAATTATTGATGAAAATTTAAGTTGGAAATATCATATTCAATCTGTCTGCTCAAAACTGTCCAAAACGTGCGGAATTTTGTATAAAATTCCATAACCTAACAAATGAAGCCTTAAAAAGCATATACTATTCCCTGTGTTATCCTCATATTATATACTGTTTGTCCATCTGGGGTTGTACTTGGCCGTCAATTGTAAGGGATGTATTTGTAACTCAGAAAAGACTGATCAGAACTATTACATATAGTGGAATATATGACTCAACTTCCTCTTTATTCAAGGAGCTAAACTTGCTTAAATTTAATTACTTGATACAATATTTCTGTCTTATTATTATACATAGTGATGTTAATGATAACAGAAAATTATTTAGATTTATTCAACACAACCATAGAACCAGAGGTAACAATATAAATTTGATATGTCCTGTGGGGCGGGCACAAGATCAAAGAATAGCCTCACCGTATTCCCTGCGTGTCGTAAAAGGCGACTAAAAGTGGACGGGGCGGGGTGACTAGGAATCCCCCCCCTTGTATCAACCTCCTGTGAGATGTCAAAGAAGAAGGGGAGTAGAGGGGAGAATAACTTCTCCCCAAACTCTAGTTTTGGGTTGTCTAAATGTGCGTGGTTGTAGTACGATAGAGAGCAAAAGATGTGAGATTGGATATATGTTTGGTAAGAGGAGGATGGATGTATTGGCATTGTGTGAGACGAAGATGAAAGGAAAAGGAGAAGTGGCATTTGGTGATGTGACGGGTAGGGTGTCTGGGGTTGAAAGGGGGAGAGCGAGAGAAGGTGTGGCATTATTGCTGAGTGAATGGATGGTAAATCAGGTAGTGGAATGGAAAGAAGTGTCATCTAGGCTGATGTGGGTGAGGGCTAGGATAGGAAGGGAATGTTGGGCTTTTGTTAGTGCGTATGGGCCAGGATGTGAGAGAAGTGAGGAAGAGCGGGATGAATTCTGGAATGAGTTAACTAGATGTGTGGATGGTCTGAGTAGAAGGAACTATGTAGTAGTGTTGGGTGACTTGAATGCCAGAGTGGGTGATGGAGAGATAGAAGGTGTTGTAGGAAAGTATGGGGTACCAGGTGAGAATGAGAGTGGCGAGAGACTGTTAGATATGTGTGTGGAGCAAGAGTTGGTGATAGGTAATAGTTTATTTAAGAAGAAGTTAATAAATAAGTATACATGGATGAGAGTGGCAAATGGAAGAGTGAAAGAAAGAGCATTGATGGATTATGTGTTGGTAGCAAAGAGCATGACTGGTAGAGTGAAAGATGTACATGCATTCAGGGGTGTGGCTGCTGGGATGTCTGATAATTTTTTGGTTGAAGCAAAAGTGGTAGTAGCAAAAGAGTGGGGTAATAGTGTGGGGGGATGTAGAAGGGAAATAGTGAAGGTGGAAGAGTTGAAAAAGCCAGAGAAGAGACAGGAATATCAGGACAGGTTGAGAGTGGCATATGACAGGGTGAAAGAAAGAGAAGTTGGGGAGTTAGGGGAGGAATGGGGGTTGATGAAAGAATGTTTTGTGGGACATGCAAGTGATGTGTGTGGAAAGAGGTTTGTTGGAGGTGGCATGAGGAGGGGCAGCGAGTGGTGGAATGAAGGGGTGAAAATGAAGGTGGAAGAGAAAAAGAGGGCTTTTGAGGAATGGCTGCAGTGTAAAAGTAGGGAGAAGTATGAAAGATATAGGGAGAAAAATGTGGAAACCAAGCGGAAGGTAGAGGAAGAGAAGAGGTTGGCAAATGTTAGGTGGGGACAGGATTTTAGTAGGTCATATGAGGAGAATAAAAAGAAGTTTTGGAAAGAAGTGAAGAGAGCAAGGAAGGGTGGATCGAGGATGGAAGAGACAGTGAAAGATGTGAATGGACAGATGTTAAGAGGGAACGATGCAAGGAAAAGATGGGCAGAATATTTTGAGTGCTTGCTGAATGTTGAGGAAGATAGAGAGGCAGCTATAGTGGCAGTGGGAGGGGTTCAAGGGCCAGTAATGGGAGATGAAAATGAGAGAGAGATTACAAGAGAGGGGGTGAAAAGGGCATTGTATGAAGCGAAAGCAGGTAACGCACCTGGAATGGATGGTGTGAGAGCGGAGATGTTGAAAGAAGGGGGGGGGGTGACTGCATTGGAATGGTTAGTGAGAGTGTTTAATATATGCTTTTTGTTGTCATTGGTGCCAGTGGATTGGGTGATTGCCTGTATAGTGCCCCTATACAAAGGTAAGGGAGATATGTATGAATGCAGTAATTTTAGGGGTATAAGTTTGTTGAGGGTGGTAGGAAAAGTGTATGGTAGGATACTGGTTAATAGGATTAGGGATAAGACAGAATATGTGATCGCGGAAGTGCAGAGTGGTTTTAGGAGAGGTAGAGGTTGTATAGATCAGACTTTTATAGTTAGGCAGTTATGTGAGAAATATTTAGCAAAGGGTAAGGATGTGTATTTTGCATTTTTGGATCTGGAGAAAGCATATGATAGAGTTGATAGAGAGGCAATGTGGAATGTTTTGAGATTATATGGAATCAATGGTAAATTGTTGCATGCAGTGAAGAGTTTGTATGAGGGTAGTAGAGCTTGTGTTAGGGTAGGGAATGAAGTGAGTGAGTGGTTTCCAGTGAGTGTGGGACTGAGACAGGGATGTGTGATGTCACCATGGCTGTTCAGTTTGTATATTGATGGAGTTGTAAGAGAGGTGAATGAGCGAGTGCGTGGTCGAGGTTTGAGAATGGTAGATGGGGATGATAACGAGTGGGAGCTGAATCAGTTGCTGTTTGCAGATGATACTGTGGTGGTGGCAGATACAGAGGAAAAGCTGTGTCAGTTAGTGTCAGAATTTGGAATGGTGTGTGAGAGAAGGAAGCTGCGAGTGAATGTGGGAAAGAGTAAGGTTATGAGGTGTACAAGAAATGAGGATGGCGCTGGATTGAATGCTATGTTGAATGGAGAGACACTTGAGGAGGTTAATCAGTTTAAGTATTTAGGCTCGGTTATAGCTGCAAATGGTGGAGTGGAAGCAGATGTGTGTCACAGAGAGAATGAAGGATGTAAAGTGTTGGGTGCATTGAAAGGAGTGATGAAGAATAGAGGGTTGGAAATGAATGTTAAGAAAGTTTTGTATGAGAAAGTGGTTGTGCCAACTGTGATGTATGGATCAGAGTTATGGGGTATGAAAATAAGTGAGAGATGGAAACTAAATGTGATTACCTAATTGTGATTACCTAATTGTGTTTACGGGAAAGAGCCCAAAGCTCGTATCTTCCCGTCTCCTCATCGGTTCCATTTTAGACTTAGTCATACTTATCATACCTGTCCTTAAAACTACAGATTGAGATAGCATTAACTACCTCCTCGCTTAGCCAATTCCAATTATCAACTACTCTTACACTGAAAAAGTATTTCCTTACATCCTGCGAAGAAGTTTTCTTACGAAGCTTCAAAATGTGACCTCTAGTTCTAAAGCCAGCCATATCAAAATATCGATCCCTATCCACTCTATCATAACCATGAAGGAATTTAAAGACTGTCACCATATCCCCCCTCACTCTTCTAGCTTCGAGTGATGGTAAGTCTAATTCCCTCATCCTCTCATCATAACTGAGATTGCGTATTTCTGGCACCAGTTTCGTGGCATGTCTTTGAACTTTTTCAAGCTTAGCTATGTGCTTTTTCAAGTGCAGATTCCAAAAGGGGGCTGCATATTCGAGTTTTGGCCTCACATAGGTTACATAAATATTTCTGAACATTTCCTTGTCCATCTGCCTGAAGGCTACCCTTACATTTGATAAGAATGCATATGCTGCCCTTACTATGCCATTTATATGTATTTCTGGAGACAAATCTGCCAGTATGTTTACTCCTAGATCTCTCTCATTTTCTGTCTCTTGAAGTTGTACTCCAGCCACCGAGTAGTCAAGCTTGGGCCTTCTTGCACTTGTACCCATTCTCATTACCTTACATTTTGAAGTACTGAATTTCATTAGCCACTTTTCTGACCACTCATGCAGATTATTTAGATCTTCCTGAAGTTCTCTACCATTGTTCTCGTTTTTTACTTTCTTCACAAACTTTGCATCATCTGCAAACATATTCATGAATGAATTTACAGACTCTGGTAGGTCATTTACATATACAAGGAACAAAAGTGGCCCTAAAACTGAACCCTGTGGAACTCCACTACTAACTCTTCTCCATTCAGACACTGAGTGTCTTACTCTAACCCTCTGTTCCCTTCCTTCTAAGTAAGTTTTTATCCATTCCAAAACATTTCCACCTATTCTAGCCATTGATTGCAGCTTCCTAATAAGTCTCCCATGTGGAATAGTGTCAAACGCTTTCTGGAAGTCTAGGAATATGCAATCTGCCCAGCCCTCTCTTTCCTGTAAGATTTGGCTTACCTCATCATAAAATTCTAATAAGTTTGTTACTGTTGATCTACCTTCTCTGAAGCCATGTTGCCTCACTGACAAAAAGTTGAAGGATTCCATGTGAAGAGAGATATGTTTCCTTAGTAGTTTCTCCATAACTTTGCAAACTATGCTGGTCAAGGAAACTGGTCTATAGTTCAGAGCCGTATCCCTCCTTCCCTTTTTGAAGATAGGTATCACATTTGCTTGTTTCCAGCATCTTGGAATCTTCCCCGACTCCAGTGACTCCTTAAATATGATACTTGGTGCCACTGATATTGTGTTTGCGCATTTTTTAAGCACATGAGGGGATATGTCATCAGGACCTGTAGCTTTATGAACATCTAAATCCATCAGCGCTTTGCATACCTCTGTGGCTGTAAGATTGATGTTCTCTAATACCGGCCCTTGAGCTTCTATCACTGCAATCTGAGGGGGTGGGGTATTTTCTACTGTAAATACTGACTGAAACTCCTTGTTCAATTCTTTGCAGATCTCTTCATCCGTCTCAGTGATGCTTCCATCCGCTCTCTTTAGCCTTAAAACCTGTTCTTTTGCCTTCAGTTTTCCTCTGATAAAGCTGTGGAAAAGCTTGGGATTTTCTTTAGCCTTCCTGGTGATGTCCCTCTCATAGTCTCTCTCTGCCTCTCTCCTTTTACTTAGGTAGTCATTTCTTGCTCTTTTGTAGGTTTGCCAGGCATTTATGTTTTTTCTCCTCCTATACCTTTTCCAGCATTTGTCTCTCCACTCCTTAGCTCTTTTACACCCATTATCGAACCATTTCTCTCTGGCATGAATTACACCTACTTTGGTGACAGGTATGCAGCAATCTACTATCTTCCCATATTTCTCACAAAAGATGTCATACATTTCTTGTACAGATTTGTTGTAAAATAAGGTTCTCCAGTCAATAACTGCAAAAAGCTCATTCATTTTGATGTAATCTCCTTTCCGATAGTTCCTGAGGAGTATGATTGGTGTATCTCGATTGGATAGGGTTAGGAATGAAGTGGTGAGAGCAAGAATGGGTGTGAGGAGAGAAATTGCAGCCAGAGTAGATATGAATGTTCTGATATGGTTTGGCCATGTGGAAAGGATGGATGATGAAAGGCTGCTGAAAAAGGTGATGAATGCGAGAGTTAATGGGAGAAATGCTAGAGGGAGGCCTAGGTTTGGATGGATGGATGGAGTAAGGAGAGCCCTGAATGATAGGAGGATGGATGTGAGGGAAGCAAGTGAGCGTGCTAGGAATAGGAATGAATGGCGAGCGATTGTGACGCGGCTCTGATGGGCATCTGCTATTACCACGGGGCTGCATCTTACAGAGATAGCCCTGTGTTAAGGGCAGTAGGAGGAGCTGGCAGTTGTGAAGCGACACAGGTTGTGGAAGAGCCGGGAGGATGGGCTGTGGCACTCCAGCAGTGCCCTCTGAACGGTCGCTAGCTCCCTCGTCATTGCCCATAGAGCAAAGTAATCCCCCTATTTGTTTTCCTTTCTTGATGTCGGCTACCCCCCAATTAAAGAGGGAAACAGCCAAGGTATATGTATGTATGTATGTCCACAGCCGAGAACAACCTTGTACAAATTTTCTCTTCACTGTTTGCCCAAAATGTTGTAATGCATTACCAAAAGATTTAAAAACAATAACTGGCGCAACTTAATTTAAAAAGAAACTCAAACAGCATTTATTTACTAGGCAAAATCAAGCAGCTGTTGATTAATAATTAATACAGTATTGGTGTATCATTATGTCCAGGTTAAGGTCAGGCCACTGTTTTGTTTTATTACAAGATAAGTATGGGATTGCTATATTGGAGCTTTTGTTAACTATTGCCGTCATACTTTAAATTATGTGAAATGTATATTAAACTGCCTGCCAAGGAGCTCTTGCTCAGCAGGCTAGTGCCTCTGAATATAATGTACATATTTATTCATGTATGTATTCTAAATAGTTGGCAATAAAATCTATGACTATGACCATGACTATTACATTCAACTTCTTCCTTTCCTGCTCTCTTGCGTTCCAAGTCTCTGCTCCATACAGTGCTGTCGGCACAATCACACCTTCATATATCTTTCTCTTTGCATTCATTCCCAAATATCTATTTCTCATAACACTTTTCAACCCACCTAGACATTTACTTGCTTCCTTCACTCTGTGATTTACCTCTACATCCACTCGTCCACTCCTTGATACATGAGACCCCAGATAGTTAAAGCGCTCAACTTCTTCAAGCAACTCCCCCATTCACTCCTACATTCAATCTGCCAACATTAACACTCCTCGTGCATCTCATGACTTTACTTTTACCAATATTCACCTGCAACTTCCTTCTTTCACACACTCTAATAAGCTCAGTCACCAAATAATTCAACTCATTTTCAGTATCAGCCATCAGTACAGTATCATCCTCAAGTAGCATCTGACTCAATTTCCACAACCTTCGATCCTCCCCCACTAGTTCCAAGCCTCTGTCAAATACTCTTTCATTTACTTCCCTTACCACTCCATCCATATACACATTAAACAACCATGGCGACATTACACAACTTTGACGTAAGCCAACATTCACCTCAAACCAATCACTCATACCATTCCCAACTCGCATGCATGCTCTACTATTCATGTAAAGCGGAACTGCACATGCACTCCTTCAATCAACTGGGACCCCCCCTTTCCTGAAACATATACAACAACCTAAACATCCATTCTACTAATGCCACCCCACCTTTTGACAAGCATTCAGCATGACATCCATCTATCCCTTGTGCTTTACCTGCTTTCGTTGCTCTCAATGCCAAACGTACTTCCTCTTTTGTTATATCTCTATCATTCTCATCTCCTAACATTGGCATTCTCCATTCGTTTTCCACAGCCACAATCTCTGCCTCTATATCAACTTCCTCATTCAGCATATTTTTGAAATATTCAGCCCATCTCTCTCTCACCTTTATTTCATTCACTAGCAATTGCCCATTTGCTCCTTTCACCCGCTCCTCCCTACCACATTCACCTTTCCTCACTCTTTTCACTTCCTTCCAAAACTTCTTTTTATTCCTTTCAAAATTCTCAGACAAGCATCTGCCTCACCTTACATCTGCTTCTCTCTTTGCCTCTCTCACCGCGTGCTTTGCTATCTCCTTTTTGCACAATACCTTTCATGCGTCTCTACATTACCTATCTGCAACCATACCTCATAAGCCCACTTCTTTTCAGCCACTTCTGCACTCACCTACTCATTCCACCATTCATTACCTTTCCTTTTACTTCCACTAGTTAGTCTACTTCTGCCCACTGCCTTGGCACACTTCATAACTTCCTCCTTGAAACAGCCCCATTCTTCTTCCACACCCCTCTCCACTTTCTCTTTCACCACATTCCACACATTTCCCACACTAGCCTTATACTCACAGTCTTTCTCTTTCTTGTACAATTCATTCACTTTTAGCACCTCTCTTCTTCTCTCAGTTTTCCTCTTTCTCCACTTTTCTCTCACTCTCACTCTACTTTCCACTAAATAATGATCAGCTATTCCACCATTAGCTCCTCTCAGTACATTCACATCCAATTCTCTTCCAGTCACCCTCTTGTTCACCACAACATAGTCCATGAATGCTCTGCCAACTACTCTTCCATTATCAACTCTGACCCATGTATACTTGTGCACATCCTTCTTTTTAAATACAGTATTAGAAATCAACATCTCTCTCTCAGTAAACATTTCTATCATTTTCTCTCCACTCTCATTCCTACCAAGTAATCCTTACTTCCTAATATCACCATCCACAACCTCAATCCCTACTCTAGCATTCAAATATCACATCAACACCACATTCACATTTATTCCCAAGTCTTTCACACACTCGTTCAATTTAATCCAAAATTCTTCTCTTTCCTCTTCACTTCTTTCACTTCCAGGGCCATATGCGCTCAAAAACGACCAAGCCTCGCTTCCCAGCCTCATTATAGTCACTGTTATTCGAGATGATACTTCCTTCCATTCTACCATACACTTATTCATCTCTTCACTTACTAACAGAGCCACTCTCTCTCTTCCTCTCCCCCTCTCAACTCCAGACCCTACCTACCACTCTCCTAGATGTAACCTCACCATTCTCTTTTATATTAATTTCGCTCAAGGCAAGTGCATCTGTCTTTCTCTCCACAAACATACTCCCTATCACCTTCCTCTTACTTTCTTTTACACCACAACCACGCACATTCCAAGATCCAATTACTAGGGTTCTGGCTGGATCTCTCCTTCCTGAATACCCCCAAATCTCTTGGCTATTCGTAGGAAGTAAAACACAGAGGAGGGGGATTCCCAGTCCCCTGCTCCACCCCATTTAGTTTACTTTTATGACACGCAGGGGAACACGTAGGAAGTATTCATAAACATCCCTCCCTCAGGCTAGAAGTTTATGAGGAAAGTCATTTAGGTACTATTGAAGTCATAAATTCAGTTGTTAACATTGCATGGGAGAGAAGATGTAGAATTTTGATATTAGGAGAGTTTAATCATAGAGAGATAGATTGGATTCATCATGACCCACACACACAATAGGGAGGACTCATTTGGGACAAGATTCCTAGACTGCGTACAAGGGAATTTCCTACACCAGCATGTACTGGAACCAACGAGGGTCAGGGGTGAGGATGAGCCATTGCTGCTTGATCAAGTATTCATAGATAATGCATTGGATATTGAAAATTGAGGATGAACCTCCTACTGGAAAGAGTGCCCACTGCATGTTGTTGATGGAGTATATCATCGAAGACATTCTGCCTGAAAGCAGAGGCACTGAGGAGAATAGGGGAAGCTATCCAAAAGGCGATTATATTAAAATTAATGCACCTTTTGCAGTTATTGACTGAAGAGCCTTATATAACAACAAATCTCTACAAAAAATGTACGACATCTTTTGTGAGGAATATGGGAAGATGTAGATTGTTGCATGCCTTCCACCAAAATTGGAGCTATTTATGCCAGAGAAAAATGGTTCAATAATGAGTGTCAGAGAGCTAAGGAGTGGAGAGAAAATTGGTGATAAAAGGTATAGGAGGAGAAAAAGCATAAATACCTGGCAGACTTATAAAAGAGCAAATAATTATTACCAAAGTAAATGAAGAGAGGCAGAGAAAGACTATGAAAGGGATATCACCAGGAAGGCTAAAGAAAATCACAAAATTTTCCACAGCTTTATCAGAGGAAAGCTGAAGGTCAAAGAACAGGTTTTAAAGCTAAAGAGAGTGGATGAGAGCATCATTGAGACCGATGAAGAGATCTGTGAAGAATTGAACAAGGAGTTTCAGTCAGTATTTACAGGAGAAAATACCCAACCTCCTCAGATTACAGAGATAGGAGCTTATGGGACGGTATTAGAGTACATCATCTTTTCAGCCACAGAGGTATGCAAATTGATAATGGAGTTACATGCCCATATAGCTACGGGTCCTGATTATATATTCCCTTTTGTACCTAAGAAATGCACTAAGTCAATAGCAGTGGCTGGCACTAAGCATAATAGTTGAAAAATCACTGGAATCTGGGGAGATTCCAAGATGCGTTGAACAAGCAAACGTGGTACCTATCTTCAAAAAGGGAAGGAGATATATAGCTCTGAACTATAGACCTGTTTCCTTGACCAGCATAGTTTGCAAAGTTATGGAGAAACTACTAAGAAAACACATCTCTCTTCACTTGGAATCCCTCTACTTTTTGTAAGTGAGACAACATGGGTTCAGAGAAGGTAGATCAACAGTAACAAACTTATTAGAATTTTATGATGAGGTAAACCGGATCTTACAGGAAAGAGAGGACTGGACAGATTGTATATTCCTAGACTTCCAGAAGGCATATGATACGGTCCCACACGAGAGACCTATCAAGAAGCTGCAAGCAATGGCAAGACTAGCTGGAAATTACTTGGAATTAATTTAAAAAAAAAAAAACTTATCTAGAAGGAAGGAAACAGAAGGTTAGAGTAAGACACTTAGTGTCTGAATGGAGAATAATTAGTAGCAGAGTTCCACAGGGTTCAGTTTTAGGGCTAATTTTGTCCCTTGTATATGTAAATGACCTACCAAAGCCTGTAAATTCTTTCATCGAAATGTCTACGGATGATGCAAAGATTGTGAAAAAAGTAAGACAAGAACAATGGTAAAGAACTTCAAGAAGACCTAAATAGACTGCATGAGTGGTCAGAAGTGCCTAATGAAATGGAAAACTTCTAAATATAAGGTAATGAAAATAGATACAAGTGCGAGAAAGCCCAAGATTGAATACTCAACAGCAACAGCAGAATTTCAAGAGACAGAGAATGAGAGAGAGAGATATGGGAGTAAACATACTGTCGGATTTGTCTCCAGAAATTTATATAAGTGACATAGTAAGGGCAGCATATGCATACTTAGCAAATGTAAGGGTAGCCTTCAGACACATAGACAAGGAAATGTTCATAAATATATATGTAAATTATGTGAGGCACTTATTTAAGATGGAAAATGCTCAGAGACATGCCACGAAACTGGTACCAGAAATACGCAATCACAGTTTTGATGAGAGTATGAGGGGAAGTAGACTTACCCCCACTCGAAGCTAGAAGAATGAGGGGGACATGGTGACGGTTTTTAAATTCCTTCATGGTTATGAGAGAGCGAATGGGGATCGATATTTTGATATGGCTGGCTCTAGAACTAGAGGTCATAGCTTGAAACTTCGTAAGAGAACTTCTTTACAGGATGTAGAGAAGTACTTTTTTTAGTGTAAGAGTAGTTGATGATTACAATTGGCTAAGCGAGGAGGTAGTTAATGCTAACTCAACTCATAGTTTTAAGAACAAGTATGATAAGTATCACTAAGTACAAATGGAACCGACCAGGAGACGGGGAGTAACGAGCATGGAGCTCTTTCCCGTAAGCACAATTAGGTAATTGTGAACACGCGCGCACTCGCGCGCGCGCACACACATAATTGGAATTCGCTAAGCGAGGAGGTAGTTAATGCTATCTCAATCCATAGTTTTAAGGACAGGTATGATAAGTATGACTAAGTATAAAATGGAACCGATCAGGAGACGGGAAGATACGAGCTTTGGGCTCTTTCCCGTAAACACAATTAGGTAATCACAATTAGGTAATCACACACACACACATATTCCTAGACTTCCAGAAAGCGTTTGACACTGTTCCACATGGGAGACTTATTAGGAAGCTGCAATCAATGGCTAGAATAGGTGGAAATGTTTTGGAATGGATAAAAACTTACTTAGAAGGAAGGGAACAGAGGGTTAGAGTAAGACACTCAGTGTCTGAATGGAGAAGAGTTAGTAGTGGAGTTCCACAGGGTTCAGTTTTAGGGCCATTTTTGTTCCTTGTATATGTAAATGACCTACCAGAGTCTGTAAATTCATTCATGAATATGTTTGCAGATGATGCAAAGATTGTGAAGAAAGTAAAAAACGAGAACAATGGTAGAGAACTTCAGGAGGATCTACATAGTCTGCATGAGTGGTCAGAAAAGTGGCTAATGAAATTCAATACTTCAAAATGTAAGGTAATGAGAATGGGTACAAGTGCAAGAAGGTCCAAGCTTGACTACTCGGTGGCTGGAGTACAACTTCAAGAGACAGAAAATGAGAGAGATCTAGGAGTAAACATACTGGCAGATTTGTCTCCAGAAATACATATAAATGGCATAGTAAGGGCAGCATATGCATTCTTATCAAATGTAAGGGTAGCCTTCAGGCACATGGACAAGGAAATGTTCAGAAATATTTATGTAACCTATGTGAGGCCAAAACTCGAATATGCAGCCCCCTTTTGGAATCCGCACTTGAAAAAGCACATAGCTAAGCTTGAAAAAGTTCAAAGTCATGCCACGAAACTGGTGCCAGAAATACGCAATCTCAGTTATGATGAGAGGCTGAGGGAATTAGACTTACCATCACTCGAAGCTAGAAGAGTGAGGGGGATATGGTGACAGTCTTTAAATTCCTTCATGGTTATGATAGAGTGGATAGGGATCGATATTTTGATATGGCTGGCTCTAGAACTAGAGGTCATAGTTTGAAGCTTCGTAAGAAAACTTCTTTGCAGGATGTAAGGAAATACTTTTTCAGTGTAAGAGTAGTTGATAATTAGAATTGGCTAAGCGAGGAGGTAGTTAATGCTATCTCAATCCATAGTTTTAAGGACAGGTATGATAAGTATGACTAAGTATAAAATGGAACCGATGAGGAGACGGGAAGATACGAGCTTTGGGCTCTTTCCCGTAAACACAATTAGGTAATCAATTAGGTAATCACACACACACACACACACACCACACACTATATATATATTATATATATATATATTATATATATATATATATATATATATATATATATATATATATTATATAATAATATATATATTATATATATATATATATATATATATATATATATGTTGTTGTTCCGGTTCTACGTCACGGATTCCCTTTTCCACCAAGGGCTAGGACGATTGCCTTCTTACAAAAGACTTGTTTTGGCAGATGTAATCGTTACCCTGAGTGCATGCCCTTGCTAACCTCAGACCGTGACGGGGCGCGAACCCTCGACCTGACGCCTCAGAGTCGCGGACGCTACCGCTTGAGCCACGGTGACTACATATATATATATATATATATATATATATATATATATATATATATATATATATATATATATATATATATATATATATATATATATATATATATATATATATATATATATATATATATATATATATATATATATATATATATATATATATATATATATATATATAATAATAATAATAATAATAATAATAATTATAATCTATCTATCTACCTTGGCTGTCTCCCCCAATTGGGGGGTAGCCGACATAAAAAAAGAAACAATAAGGAGATTACTTTGCTCTATGGGCAATGACGAGGGAGCTAGCGACCGTTCAGATGGCACTGCTGGAGTGCCACAGCCCATCCTCTCAGCTCTTCCACAACCTACGTCGCTTCATGAATGCCAACTCCCCTACCGCCCCTACCATAGGGCTACCTCTATAAGATGCAGCCCTGTGGTAACAGCATATGCCCATCAGAGCTGCATCACAATTGCTCGCCACTCATTCCCATTCCTAGCACGCTCACTTGCTTCCCTCACATCCATCTTTCTATCATTCAGGGCTCTCCTTACTCCATCTATCCACCCAAACCTAGGCCTCCCTCTAGCATTTAACCCATCAACTGTCGCATTCATCACCTTTTTCAGCAGTCTCTCATCATCCATCGTCTCCACATGGCCAAACCATCTCAGAACATTCATATCTACTCTGTCTGCAAATTCTCTCCTCACACCCATTCTTGCTCTCACTACTTCATTCCTAGCCCTATCCAACCGAGATACACCAATCATACTCCTCAGGCATTTCATCTCAAACACATTTAGTTTCTGTCTCTTACTTACTTTCATACCTCATAACTCTGATCCATACATCACAGCTGGCACAACAACTTTCTCATACAAAACTTTTTTAACATTCATTTCCAACCCTCTATTCTTCGTCACTCCTTTCAGTGCACCCAACACTTTATATCTTCATTCACTCTGTGACGCACATCTGCTTCCACTCTACAATTTGCAGCCATAACAGAACCTAAATACTTAAACTGATCAATTTCCTCAAGTGTCTCTCCATTCAATATAACATTTAATCCAGCACCATCCTTCATAACCTTACTCTTTCCCACATTTACTCGCAACTTCCTTCTCTCACACACTATTCCAAAGTCTGACACTAACTGACACAGCTTCTCCTCTGAATCTGCCACCACCACCACAGTATCATCGCCATCTACCATTCTCAAACCTCGACCACGCACTCACTCATTCACCTCTCTTACGACTCCATCAATATACAAATTGAACAGCCATGGTGACATCACACATCCCTGTCTCAGTCCCACACTCACTGAAAACCACTCACTCACTTCATTCCCTACCCTAACACAAGCTCTACTGCCCTCATACAAATTCTTCACTGCATGCAACAGTTTTCCATCAATTCCATATAACATCAAAGCATTCCACATTGCCTCTCTATCAACTCTATCATACGCTTTCTCCAGATTCAAAAATGCAAAATACACATCCTTACCCTTTGCTAAATATTTCTCACATAACTGCCTAACTATAAAAATCTGATCTATACAGCCTTTACCTCTCCTAAAACCACTCTGCACATCTGCGATCACATTTTCTGTCTTATCCCTGATCCTGTTAATCAGTATCCTACCATACACTTTTCCTACCACACTCAACAAACTTATACCCCTAAAATTATTACATTCACACATCTCCCTTACCTTTGTATAGGGGCACTATACAAGCAATCACCCATTTCACTGGTACCATTGACAACATAAAGCATGTATTAAACACTCTCACTAACCACTGAATGCGGGAGCTAGCAGAAATTTGTATTACATCTCGAGTACAAAAGGTTTGATAGCAATAGTCATCAGCTGGTGGAATGAGGATCTCTGGATGGTCATTCTTAAGTTATGCAATTGGTGCATTTAGTAGGGGGCGCTGCTTGAAGTGCACCCTAAAATTGGTTTAAATTACATTTTGGAGTGCGTCAACCAAACCTGTGATAAAAGTTTTGTTTTGGCAGTATGCCATTCTTAAATTACGCAATTGGTGCAAAACGCATTTAAGAGGGGCCCAAGGGGGGCGCAAGGGGGCGCTACTTTCACATTTAAATCGCAATTTGAGTACATCAATGAAACTTTGTGGAAGTATAGCTTAGACCTTCCTGATGAAGAATTAGTAGTTCTTAAGTGTTGAATTTGGTGCAAAATCCATTAAAGAATGGCCTAAAGAGGGTGCTATTCTTTAGCACATTTCAACCACATCTTAAGTACATCAATGAATCTTTGTGGAAATATCCTTTAGACCTTCTTGATATAGGATCAGTAGTTCTTAAGCGTCCAATTTGGTGCAATTCCCATTTAAGAACAGCTTAAAGAAGGCACTTATGTCATCTCCACATGCATCTTGGCATTGGTAATTAACTTTATTTTTAGTGCTTCTGTTTGTTATCTTATTACTATAATGCTGCTTCACTGAATATATAAACCATACACTTTTAGAATGACATTACTAATTGTGCCTTTTTTCAGGTACTCGTGATTGTGAAAGTTAGAGTAACCATTACATAATACCAGTATAGGGACAAGTTTTCTTTGTATGGAAGTTAGCCAGCTAGGAAGAGTCTCTCTTGGTAAGTTTATATTGCTGCCTTAGGCAAAGTTGTGGAGCACACATTTGGTAATATTTAGAAATTAATTTTAAATTATGCTAAACTACTATTATATTGAAATCTCTTGTGAGTTTATGGGTTATTAATTTTGTTACTTATGGGTTTGAGATCTTTTTTTGAGTGTCTCTACATTGAGAGCCGAGTGTGTGCTACACATTGCTGGATTATTACATGCAATGAAATTAAAATGGCATCTTTGAATCATTTATTCTGACATGAAAATTAGTTACCGATATATATATATACATGGACATCAGTTTTATCCATAGATATAGGTACATAGAGCGTGTTCCAACTTTATAGGAAATCCCTTTTTATTTCAGGTCTCTGCAAAGATATTATGGAGTCACCTAAACCTGCAAACAACGATGATCTTGGCTCCGAGCATGACAGGCGTTGCATTCTCCACGCCGGGAAGCCCTCGGAAAAGAAACCATGTTGTGATGCTTTGCCCTTCGATGAGAAGAATTGGAGTACTGTGCAAGTGGCAACTGAGAAGAGGCATGCAAAACCCCAATTTCCGAAATCTGTTTATTTTGACTTGGTTGTCAGCCATCCACAACATCAGCTCCTGAAAGGAATTCGGCGCATTTACGTTCCAACGTAAGGGTAGATTTTGATGGTGAGCCCTTGTCATCTGAAATACTTCCTGTCACTTGCCTTTTCTGTAATAAAAAGAGGAAGAAAAAAGGTGGGGCTATTGAACTTTTAGGATCGTGTGAAACATTAGAGGCAGGACAGAAGATTCAAGAGGCTGCTGAGCTACTTCATGATACAACTATCCTTTCAAAAGTTGCTGGTGTAGACCTGGTGGCAAAAGAAGCCAAGTATCATCATACATGCAAGAGTGCATTCTTGCTTGCAGCTGGTAGAGCTTCTAGTACAGATCACAAAAAAGATGACATTATCCAGAAAAAGACATTAAATGCTGTTAGAAATATCCATGAATATGTTGAGAAATCTGTAATTGCTGAAAACGTGCAGAACTGTTGACATCTGTGTATGAACGCAATTTGGACTTTTGTTCATCTTCTGATGAGTCTCCAATGCCTAGTCACAGTTTGTTGCAAAACCCAGCAAACAGGTTTGGTTCCAAATTCAAGGTTCAGAGTTCGACTGGCGAGAAATTGAGTAATGTTCTTTTCAATGCTGTACTTGCTGATGATTCCGTATGTGTGGCTTATGACTACACGTAGTCTGAGGAGCGACTCCTCAATCGAGCAGCTGTAATATTGAGAGAGCAGCTGTTATATGCTACAAAAAAAGATGTACTAGATAATACAACACTGAATGATGTCAGAGATGGGGACACAATTGCGCCCCAGGCCGTGCTGAACTTCTTCAAAGTTCTGTACACTGGCAACACATCTGACCAATGTGGAACACAAATCAAACTTCGCATTGATTCCATAAGTCAAAATGCACTGTTTGTTGTCCAAAGAGGCCATGCAATTCCAGTAAAACATGTAACTCTAGGTATTGCTATAAGATCAATCACAGGTAGCAAGACACTTGTTGAAGTTCTGAATAGGTTTGGGCATTGTCTCAACTACTCATGCTTGGAAAAACTCGAAACAGTAACTACTGTAGCCATCCAAGAGAGGAAAGAAGTGTGCCCTGAGGACACTTTGGCAGGAGTTCCAATGGGACTCGCCTTTGATAACTTTGATGAAATAACACAGACGTTGTCCGGGGGTGATACACTGCATGATACGATGGGAATTCTGTATCAGAACTTGCCGAATGATCATCCCATCAGTCAACAGAGTAGTGAAACACCAACACCAGTTACAAAAACAACACCAGAAGCAAAGAAAACTGTCAAGAAGAATAGGTCTCTCTCTGTTGCAGACACATCTCTTGTCCCCTATTTTGGTGTCCTCAAAATCAAGACCTTTGCCTACAAGAACATATATCCATTTTCACCCTACCAGATGTGACAATGACTGCAAGACATCTGGATCTTGTATGGATGATGAGCCACATGTTTAAGACTGATGTTCTTCCCATGTGGGTTGGCTTTAATGCTATCTTTTACAAGGATCAGCTACCAAAACAGGAAGTGAGATACATGCCAAACCTTAACAAGCCCATCACCAGCTTGTCAGTAGTCTGACAAATGCTCCAGACAACCCAGAAATGTGCCCAAGAATGTAACCAAGAGTATGGGCTGGTTACATATGACCTTGCGGTAGCAAAACTAGCTATGCAAATCCAGGCTAGAGAATCCCAACATTTGACAATGTGTTCATCATGATGGGTGCTTTCCATATAGAGATGGCATTCTTCAAGGCCCTTGGAAAACTCATAGCAGAATCAGGAGGACTGGACATGCTTACAGAGACTGGAGTCCTTGTGCCAGGTTCTTTGAATGGGTTCCTCATGGGAAAACACTTCAACCGATGCAAGAGGCTCCATCCTCTACTTGCCCTTGCCTTCGAACGCCTGCATTTCAAAGCATTTCTAGAGACATGTGACTCCAGGGAAGAGCTTCACACCCTGATATCTACCGTGAAAGCTGATCCCAATACAGGAGAACAGGGACTTGAGCTGGTGATCGGTACAGATCTTTTTGAGAAGTGTTCCAAAGAGTATAATGAATTCACCAAGGCAACTGTATCAGGAGTTCATGAATACACTGCAAAGTTCTGGATGTTGTATTTGGAGTACATTAACATATTTCACCTACTTGAAAGAGCTATCCGGACAAATAACATTGAGCTCTTTGTCTTCACACTGACACCAATCATTGACCTGTTCTTTGCCACAGCCCACATTAACTATTCCCGCTGGTTAACAAAATACCAATTGGACTTGCTGAATATTGATGAGAAGCATCCTGGCCTTAGAGAGGTACTTGACCAGGGTGTATTCACAGTGCGAAGGACAGCACATGATTTCAGCAGAATTCCTGTGGATTTGACACTATAAAAAAGTGCCTTCTTTAGGCTGTTCTTAAATGGGTATTGCACCAAATTGGACACTTAAGAACTACTGATCCTATATCAGGAAGGTCTAAAGGATATTTCCACATAGATTCATTAATGTACTTAAGATGTAGTTTAAATGTGCTAAAAATAGCACCCTCTCTAGGCTGTTCTTAAATGAGTTTTGCACCAAATTCAACACTTAAGAACAACTGATCCTTCATCAGGAAGGTCTAAGGTATACTTCCACAAAGTTTCGTTGATGTACTCAAATTGTGATTTAAATGTGAAAGTAGCACCCCCCTTGGGCCCTTCTTAAATGCGTTTTGCAAAAATTGCGTCATTTAAGAATGGCATATCTGTAATCAGAGTGCCAAAACAAAACATTTATCACAGGTTTGGTTGATGCACGCCAAAATGTAATTTAAACCGATTTTGGGGTGCACTTCAAGCAGCGCCCCCTACTAAACACACTAATTGCATAACTTAAGAATGACCATCCAGAGATCCTCATTCCACCAGCTGATGACTATTGCTATTAATCCTTTTGTACTCGAGATGTAATACAAATCTCTGCTAGCTCCCGGACTAATTCCAATGCAGTCACACCCCCTTCTTTCAACATCTCCGCTCTCACACCATCCATTCCAGGTGCTTTACCTGCTTTTACTTCATACAATGCCCTTTTCAACTCCTCTCTTGTAATGTCTCTCTCATTTTCATCTCCCATATCTGGCACTTGAACACCCCCCATTGCCACTATAGCTGCCTCTCTACCTTCCTCAACATTCAGCAAGTACTCAAAATATTCTGCCCATCTTTTCCTTGCATCGTTCCCTCTTCACATCTGTCCATTCACATCTTTCACTGTCTTTTCCATCCTCAATCCACCTTTCCTTACTCTCTTCACTTCTTTCCAAAACTTCTTTTTATTCTCCTCATATGACCTACAAAACTCCTGCCCCCACCTAACATTTGCCAACCTCTTCTCTTCCTCTACCTTCTGCTTGGTTTCCACACTTTTCTCCCTATATCTTTCATACTTCTCCCTACTGTTACACTGCAGCCATTCCTCTAAAGCCCTCTTTTTCTCTTCCACCTTCATTTTCACTACTTCATTCCACCACTCGCTGCCCCTCCTCATGCCACCTCCAACAAACCTCTTTCCTCACACATCACTCGCATGTCTCACAACACATTCTTTCATCAACCCCCATTCCTCCTCAATAATAATAATAATAATAATAATAATAATAATAATGATAATGATGATGATAATGATAATAATAATTATAATAATAATAATAATAATAATAATAATAATAATAATAATAATAATAATAATAATAATATTGATAATAATAATGATAATAATAATGATAATAATGATAATAATGATAATAATAATAATAATAATAATTATAATAATAATAATAATAATAATAATAATAATAATAATAATAATCTCCAAAAGGTCCTGCAGAACAAATGGCAAAGTAAGATCACAACACCGAAGTCCTCACTTGAGCACAACTTCAAAGCATGATGTCCATCCTTTGCAAGATAAGACTCAAATTGTTGGGGGATATCAAAAGGATGGAAGACATCCGTATCCATAACTAGCTGTTCTTTGGTGCGCTAGCACTAGGGACAAAATCGTAAGGAAGACCAAAACAAAGCTTCAAAGACACATCCAAGAACAGTATTATCAAATGCCATATTGACTGGAGACAATGAGAATATAAAGTTGAGAGAACAGCATGGAGATCAACACTAGGTGAAGGAGTTACCCAGCAAAGAGACCGAAATTCAGCTCTTCAAGACAATCGGCAAAAAGAAAGGAGGAAAAGGTTTAACCAAGCGTTTCCTTCTGCATATGCAGATTCTGCAACAGTATTTGCTTGTCAAATACAGGAAGAATCAGCCATGAGTGAAGCTGCCAAAGAAGCACAGCCTGAATAAGACATTATAATATCAAGCTGCCTTTACCATTCGTCCAGACATACATACATATGATGAGATAAGCCGAAACTTACAGGAAAGAGAGGGCTGGGCAGATTGCATATTCCTAGACTTCCGGAAAGCATTTGACACGGTCCCACATCGGACACTTATTAAGAAGCTGCAAGCAATGGCGAAAATAGGTGGAAATGTCTTGAAATGGATAAAAACATACTTAGAAGGAAGGGAATAGAGGGTTAGAGTAAGACACTCAGTGTCTGAATGGAGAAGAGTTAGTAGTGAATTCCACAGGGTTCAGTTTTAGGGCCACTTTTGTCCCTTGCATATGTAAATGACCTCTTCTTCTTCTTCGTCTACATATTTTCCCACTTATATGTGGGGTCGATGTTTCTGGCCAGTTTTCTCCATTTGTTTCTGTCCCATACCTCATCACCCAACAAACCTTTAGACCTCAGGTCGTCATTGATTCAATCCATCCACCTACGCTTTGGTCTCCCTCTCCTTCTCCTACCCTGTATATCCATTTCCATCCTCCTCCTCCCAACATACTGTTCATCCCTCCTAACGAAATGACCATACCATCTTAGTCTACTTTCTTGTATCTTATCTGATATTTCTCTAACTTTTGAGGTACCTCTAATTACCTCGTTTCTGATCTTATCTCTTCTTGTCACCCCACACATCCATCTCAACATCCTCATCTCTGCCACATCCAGTTTTTTCTCTTGTGTCTTCTTTATTGCCCATGTCTCTGCTCCATACATCATCACAGGTCTCACAACTGTCTTATGCACTTTACCCCTCAACTTAATCCCTATTCTCCTGTCGCACAGCACCCCAGACACTTTCTTCTAGTTCTTCCATCCCACTTGAATTCTGTGAGGTATTTCTGACTCTAGGTCACCATCCTCTGCTACTGTTGATCCCAAATACTTGAACTTTTCAACTCTTTTCAACACCTCACCCTGCAAATTGACCTCCCCATCCTCATCATCTCTCAACCTCAAGTACTCTGTCTTCTTTCTGCTGATTTTCAGTCCTCTATCCTCCATCACTCTTCTCCGCTCCTCAATCTTCTCCTCCACTACCTCTCGTCTGTTGCTACACAGTACAATGTCATCTGCAAAGAGCATACACCATGGAGACTGATCTCTAATACCATGGGTTACTACATCCAAGACCAGATCAAATAGATATGGACTCAAAGCAGACCCTTGATGCAGACCAACATTTACTGAGAGACTTTTCTTCAAGCCCACACTGCTTTTAACATTTGCCTCTGCCCTCTCATACACATCTTGGATGATTCTTGCATATTTCTCGGGGACTTCCTTTTCTCTAATACACCTCCACACCTCTTGACGGGTACTCGATCATAAGCCTTTTCCAGGTCAATAAAGACCATATGCAGTCCTTTCTGTTTCTCCCTATGCTTTTCCATTTGTCTCAAGACAAATATGGCATCCACTGTCCCTCTTCCAGGCGTGAAGCCAAACTGTTCATACTCAATTGTCGTTACCTCTCCGAGTCTCCTCTCCATGATCTTCTCCCATATCTTCATAGTATGACTTAACAACTTTATACCTCTCTAGTTTCCACACTCCTGAATGTCTCCCTTCCCTGTATAGATTGGGATGATTAAGCTTCCTCTCCATTCCCCTGGCATCTTTTCCTGACTAAAGATCTTTTGCATCAAGTCCCACAAGATATCTATGCCTTCCTCTCCAAGACTCTTCCATACCTCCACTGGCATCTTACCAGGTCCTGCAGCCTTTCCATTTTTCATTTTCCTCACTGCCCGCTCTACCTCTCTTCTAGCCACTGTTGTTGTAACTACTCTTTTTGGAAGTCCATCTTCAAATACTGCTCTTGGGTTCTCTTAATTTAGTAATCCTTCAAAATAAGTTTCCCATCTGCTTTTTATTTCATCCTCTTCTGCTAGAACTATTCCATAGTTATCCTTTATTTGTCTTACTTGGGTCTAGTCATTGGTTGCAGCATCTCAGGCCTTAGCAATTCGCCATATTTTCTTCTCTCCTTCTGGTGTTTCCAGCTCTTCATAGACTTCATTCAATTTCTCTGCCATTGCTTTTGCTACTGCTCTCCTTGCCTCCTTCTTTTCCTGCTTGTACTCTTCTTTATCCTGCTCCAGGCCTGATAAATATGCCTTTTTCTTAGCTTCTTTCTTGTTCTTCACCCATTCTTGCACTTCCTCATTCCACCACCATGACTCTTTATCATTTGGGAGTTTCCTTCCTGATAACTTTCCAAGTACCTCCTCACCAACCCTCAAAATCACCTTACGATTCTCTGTCCACCATTCTTGTACATCTTCATGCAACCTTATCGCTTCCAACACTCTTCCCTTAAACATAGCTCTCAGCTCTGCATCTTTCAATCTTGGGCCTTCTTGCACTTGTGCCCATTCTCATTACCTTACATTTTGAAGTTTTGAATTTCATTAGCCCCTTTTCTGACCACTCATGGAGACCATTTAGATCTTCCTGAAGTTCTCTACCATTGTTCTCGTTTTTTTACAATCTTCACAATCTTTGCATCATGTGCAAACTTATTCATGAGTGAATTTACAGACTCTGGTAGGTCATGTATATTATAACCCAGCCACTGAGGGGGGCAAGCCAGCCTCAACTTGGTGCCGGTCCCAAGCCCGGGTAGACGGGAAGGGTTGGTGGCAAGAAGGCCATCCAGTCATAAAAATTTTGCCAAAACCAAAATATGGCCAGTACAGATAACGAGAATAATGTAAATGACCTACCAGAGTCTGTAAATTCATTCATGAATAAGTTTGCACATGATGCAAAGATTGTGAAGATTATAAAAACGAGAACAATGGTAGAGAACTTCAGGAAGATCTAAATGGTCTCCATGAGTGGTCAGAAAAGTGGCTAATGAAATTCAAAACTTCAATTGTAAGGTAATGAGAATGGGTACAAGTGCAAGAAGGCCCAAGCTTGACTACTCGGTGGCAGAAGTAAAACTTCAAGAGACAGAGAATGAGAGAGATCTAGGAGTAATCATACTGGCAGATTTGTATCCAGAAATGCATATAAATGTCATAGTAAGGGCAGCATATGCTTTCTTAGCAAATGTAAGGGTAGACTTCAGGCATATGGACGAGGAAATGTTCATATATATTTATATAACATATGTGAGGCTAAAACTTGAATATGCAGCCCCCTTTTGGAATGCACACTTGAAAAAGCACGCAGTTTAGCTAGAAAATGTTCAGAGACATGCCACGAAACTGGTACCAAAAATACGCAATCTCAGTTATGAAGCTTGAGGGGGGATAATTTGACAGTTTTTAAATTCCTTCATGCTTATGACAGTGTGGATAGGGGTCGATATTTTGATATGACAGGCACTAGAACTAGAGGTCATAGTTTGAAGCTTCTTAAAAAAAACTTCTTTCCAGGATGTAAGGAAGTACTTTTTTAGTGTAAGGATAGTTGATAATTGAAATTCGCTAAACAAGGACGTAGCTAATGCCAACTCAATCCACAATTTTAAGGGGAAGTATGATAAGTATCACTAAGCACAAATGGAACCGACCAGGAAACGGGAAGTTATGAGCTTGGGGCAAAACCTACAAAAGAGCAAGAAATGACTACCTAAGTAAAAGGAGAGAGGCAGAGAGAGACTATGAGAGGGACAATCTTTTCCACAGCTTTATCAGAGGAAAACTGAAGGTAAAAGAACAGGTTTTAAGGCTAAAGAGAGCGGATGGAAGCATCACTGAGACGGATGAAGAGATCTGCAAAGAATTGAACAAGGAGTTTCAGTCAGTATTTACAGTAGAAAATACCCCACCCCCTCAGATTGCAGTGATAGAAGCTCAAGGGCCGGTATTAGAGAACATCAACCTTACAGCCACAGAGGTATGCAAAGCGCTGATGGATTTAGATGTTCATAAAGCTACAGGTCCTGATGACATATCCCCTCATGTGCTTAAAAAATGCGCAAACACAATATCAGTGGCACTATGTATCATATTTAAAAAGTCACTGGAGTCAGGGGAGATTCCAATATGCTGGAAACAAGCAAATGTGATACCTATCTTCAAAAAGGGAAGGAGGGATACGGCTCTGAACTATAGACCAGTTTCCTTGACCAGCATAGTTTGCAAACTTATGGAGAAACTACTAAGGAAACATATCTCGCTTCACTTGGAATCCTTCAACTTTTTGTCAGTGAGGCAACATGGCTTCAGAGAAGGTAGATCAACAGTAACAAACTTATTAGAATTTTATGATGAGGTAGGCCAAATCTTACAGGAAAGAGAGGGCTGTGCAGATTGCATATTCCTAGACTTCCAGAAAGCGTTTGACACTGTTCCACATGGGAGACTTATTAGGAAGCTGCAATCAATGGCTAGAATAGGTGGAAATGTTTTGGAATGGATAAAAACTTACTTAGAAGGAAGGGAACAGAGGGTTAGAGTAAGACACTCAGTGTCTGAATGGAGAAGAGTTAGTAGTGGAGTTCCACAGGGTTCAGTTTTAGGGCCACTTTTGTTCCTTGTATATGTAAATGACCTACCAGAGTCTGTAAATTCATTCATGAATATGTTTGCAGATGATTCAAAGATTGTGAAGAAAGTAAAAAACGAGAACAATGGTAGAGAACTTCAGGAGGATCTAAATAATCTGCATGAGTGGTCAGAAAAGTGGCTAATGAAATTCAATACTTCAAAATGTAAGGTAATGAAAATGGGTACAAGTGCAAGAAGGCCCAAGCTTGACTACTCGGTGGCTGGAATACAATTTCAAGAGACAGAAAATGAGAGAGATCTAGGAGTAAACATACTGGCAGATTTGTTTCCAAAATACATATAAATGGCATAGTAAGGGCAGCATATGCATTCTTATCAAATGTAAGGGTACCTTCAGGCACATGGACAAGGAAATGTTCAGAAATATTTATGTAACCTATGTGAGGCCAAAACTCGAATATGCAGCCCCCTTTTGGAATCCGCACTTGAAAAAGCACATAGCTAAGCTTGAAAAAGTTCAAAGACATGCCACGAAACTGGTGCCAGAAATACGCAATTTCAGTTATGATGAGAGGATGAGGGAATTAGACTTACCATCACTCGAAGCTAGAAGAGTGAGGGGGGATATGGTGACAGTCTTTAAATTCCTTCATGGTTATGATAGAGTGGATAGGGATCGATATTTTGATATGGCTGGCTCTAGAACTAGAGGTCATAGTTTGAAGCTTCGTAAGAAAACTTCTTTGCAGGATGTAAGGAAATGCTTTTTTAGTGTAAGAGTAGTTGATAATTGGAATTGGCTAAGCGAGGAGGTAGTTAATGCTATCTCAATCCATAGTTTTACGGACAGGTATGATAAGTATGACTAAGTCTAAAATGGAACCGATGAGGAGACGGGAAGATACGAGCTTGGGCTCTTTCCCGTAAACACAATTAGGTAATCACAATCAGGTAATCACAGAAGACGATTGTCTATACCTCAGTGGTTCTCAAACTTTCTGATATCGTTACCCTTGTGATAGATCATCATTACCCCTACCCCCCATTCCTCTTCTGCTATGTGAAATTAAAGGGAAGAAAAATATTGGAATATTTAATTATTAATGCATTTTATATTAAAAAAAATATATATTACTTCAGGCATGGTTCATAATGTTTTGCTCAATTAAATCGCAAAGACTCGTCATGGCATTCGCATTTTCTTTTGGGCTAACATTAATTGAAGAAAACGTATGTTGGGGTATAACTTGTATAATTATATAGGCTATATATTAGTTTATTTACGTCTGTATCATTAATTAAATAATTTATTTATTTACTATTTATTATTTATCAATTTACTGAATTTTACTCTAAAGAACTATTAATTTTAGAAGTGCCTCATTACCCCCGGAAACGGATTATTTATCCCACTGGTCTATGGGATGACTTGAATTAAGAAGAAGTGGATGATTGATGTGATACCTCTAACTATGGACAGCGAAGATGAAGATAAAGACGATGATATAACTCATCTTGATTACTATGAGGTTCAGGATGTTAATGAGCATTTATGATTGAAATGTGTTAGATATACCATGTAACTGTAATTTAAAGCTCCATTAAATTTCCACCTCACTTTTTTATATGTAATTCTTTGTGTAGTTAAACTCGAAAGAGTTCAAGGACATGCCACGAAACTGGTGCCAGAAATAAGCAAGCTCAGTTATGATGAAAGGATTCAAGTTGAAGAAATAAACTTAGCTATAGAAAGTGAGTTCAAGGAATTTCTTGTTGCTCACATAAATACTGGGTCAGAGAGCATTATAATAACTGTTGTATACAACCCACCAAGGAACCAAAATAGGCTTGAAGTTTATGAGGAAAGTCATATAGGTACTATTGAAGTCATAAACTCAGTTGTTAACATGGCACGGGGAAAAAATGTAGGATTTTGATTATGGGAGACTTTAATCATAAAGAGATAGATTGGATAAATCTTGACCCACACAGTGGTGAGGACTCATTCGGGGCAAGATTCCTAGATTGCGTACAAGGGAATTTCCTACACCAACATGTAATGGAACCAACAAGGGCCAGGGGTGGGGATGAGCCATCACTACTTGATCTAGTGTTCACAGATAATGTGTTGGATATTGAAAATATTGAGTATGAACCACCAATTGGAAAGAGTGACCACTGTGTGTTGTTGATGGAGTATATCATTGAATATATTCTTCCTGAGAGTAGAGGCACTGAGGACATGAGGAGGAACTATCCGAAAGGAGATTACATCAAAATGAATGAGCTTTTTGCAGTTGTTGACTGGAGAACCTTATTTTACAACAAATCTGTACAAGAAATGTATGACATCTTTTGTGAGAAATATGGGAAGATAGTAGATTGCTGCATACCTGTCACCAAAGTAGGTGTAATTCATGCCAGAGAGAAATGGTTCGATAATGGGTGTAAAAGAGCTAAGGAGTGGAGAGACAAATGCTGGAAAAGGTATAGGAGGAGAAAAAACATAAATGCCTGGCAAACCTACAAAAGAGCAAGAAATGACTACCTAAGTAAAAGGAGAGAGGCAGAGAGAGACTATGAGAGGGATATCACCAGGAAGGCTAAAGAAAATCCCAAGCTTTTCCACAGCTTTATCAGAGGAAAACTGAAGGTAAAAGAACAGGTTTTAAGGCTAAAGAGAGCGGATGGAAGCATCACTGAGACGGATGAAGATATCTGCAAAGAATTGAACAAGGAGTTTCAGTCAGTATTTACAGTAGAAAATACCCCACCCCCTCAGATTGCAGTGACAGAAGCTCAAGGGCCGGTATTAGAGAACATCAACCTTACAGCCACAGAGGTATGCAAAGCGCTGATGGATTTAGATGTTCATAAAGCTACAGGTCCTGATGACATATCCCCTCATGTGCTTAAAAAATGCGCAAACACAATATGCTTTATCAGTATCACTAAGTATAAAATGGAACCGATCAGGAGACGGGAAGATACGAGCTTTGGGCTCTTTCCCGTAAACACAATTAGGTAATCACAATTAGGTAATCACTAAGTATCATATTTAAGGAGTCACTGGAGTCGGGGGAGATTCCAAGATGCTGGAAACAAGCAAATGTGATACCTATCTTCAAAAAGGGAAGGAGGGATGCGGCTCTGAACTATAGACCAGTTTCGTGACCAGCATAGTTTGCAAAGTTATGGAGAAACTACTAAGGAAACATATCGCTCTTCACTTGGAATCCTTCAACTTTTTGTCAGTGAGGCAACATGGCTTCAGAGAAGGTAGATCAACAGTAACAAACTTATTAGAATTTTATGATGAGGTAAGCCAAATCTTACAGGAAAGAGAGGGCTGGGCAGATTGCATATTCCTAGACTTCCAGAAAGCGTTTGACACTGTTCCACATGGGAGACTTATTAGGAAGCTGCAATCAATGGCTAGAATAGGTGGAAATGTTTTGGAATGGATAAAAACTTACTTAGAAGGAAGGGAACAGAGGGTTAGAGTAAGACACTCAGTGTCTGAATGGAGAAGAGTTAGTAGTGGAGTTCCACAGGGTTCAGTTTTAGGGCCACTTTTGTTCCTTGTATATGTAAATGACCTACCAGAGTCTCTAAATTCATTCATGAACATGTTTGCAGATGATGCAAAGATTGTGAAGAAAGTAAAAAACGAGAACAATGGTAGAGAACTTCAGGAGGATCTAAATAATCTGCATGAGTGGTCAGAAAAGTGGCTAATGAAATTCAATACTTCAAAATGTAAGGTAATGAGAATGGGTACAAGTGCAAGAAGGCCCAAGCTTGACTACTCGGTGGCTGGAGTACAATTTCAAGAGACAGAAAATGAGAGAGATCTAGGAGTAAACATACTGGCAGATTTGTCTCCAGAAATACATATAAATGGCATAGTAAGGGCAGTATATGCATTCTTATCAAATGTAAGGGTAGCCTTCAGGCACATGGACAAGGAAATGTTCAGAAATATTTATGTAACCTATGTGAGGCCAAAACTCGAATATGTAGCCCCCTTTTGGAATCCGCACTTGAAAAAGCACATAGCTAAGCTTGAAAAAGTTCAAAGACATGCCCCGAAACTGGTGCCAGAAATACGCAGTCTCAGTTATGATGAGAGGCTGAGGGAATTAGACTTACCATCACTCGAAGCTAGAAGAGTGAGGGGGGATATGGTGACAGTCTTTAAATTCCTTCATGGTTATGATAGAGTGGATAGGGATCGATATTTTGATATGGCTGGCTCTAGAACTAGAGGTCATAGTTTGAAGCTTCGTAAGAAAACTTCTTTGCAGGATGTAAGGAAATACTTTTTCAGTGTAAGAGTAGTTGATAATTGGAATTGGCTAAGCGAGGAGGTAGTTAATGCTATCTCAATCCATAGTTTTAAGGACAGGTATGATAAGTATGACTAAGTCTAAAATGGAACCGATGAGGAGACGGGAAGATACGAGCTTTGGGCTCTTTCCCGTAAACACAATTAGGTAATCACTCGAAGCTCGAAGAATGAGGGGGGGGGGGGGGCTTCTGATACTGATATGGACTTTGGATGCTAGCTTGAATTTCATCTCCTAAAAAGTAATATCTATGTAATATGTCAACTCTATAAATTTGACCTTAAAAACTGTTAGAAAAATCCGAATTTTACAGGAGTATATACGGTATGTAAATAATATTAAAAGAAAGCTGGCAGCAAAATATACATGAAATATCAAAAATTAAACCAAATCAATAAAATAAAGAATGTAACACATTGCTATACTGTAGAACATTGACCAAAAGCTGACTAACATTACCGATCATACAGGCTCACCATGACCCATTTCAACCTCTTGGGTAGAAATCTACAACAAATGAATATTACCAACAAAAGGTAAATCATTCAATTGAAAATGTAAACAAAGAAAGTTAATTTAACTTGGATTAGTTAATATATTTTACTAATACTTCATACTTAACTCATATGCTTAATACCTTAAAATCAAGTCCTTTTTAAATTTCAATGTTCTTACAGAAGAATGGTAAACAGTCGGTGCACAGGACTCTTGCGTTGTATGATAAATTCATGCTACAATCTAAAATAAAAAAAAATCTCAAATTCATTTTTAATCATACATCTATTAGCATTAATCAAATTCTTACTATTATTAATCAGATAGTCAGCAAACTAAAGCAACTTATAAGTAAACAGAGAATCTTTAACATCTACAATGTCTTAAATATAAGTAAATATCAAATCGTTCAACTTGTATTAAAAATCTAATACACACAAGCTTAAATTCATTACTAAATCATACCACTATTAATAATAATTGTAATGCATTTGGATACTTAACAAATATTCATTATGAGAAGAGTTCAGCAGCAGGACAAGCAAATGCCTTCGTAAGGGGCTTAACAACAACAATGTTTATATTTTCCACTCTATTCTACAGTACAGTACAGTAATACATAGGTGGCGCAGAGCGCATGGACATCTAACTACGCACAAACGACATGCTTAAATACTTAAGATATATTACACTGATCAGATTCTTACTATGAGCAATTATATAAGTAGCAAAACAAATCAGATTGTAATTAAACAAAATCTTTAACATCTACAATGTCTTAAATTTATGTAAGCATCAATTAAAGGGGGAAACAGCCAAGGTATATGTATGTAACAAATCGGTTACTCATATTCCAAATCTAGCCTCTCATACAGCCTCACCACTCCACCGCCCTCTCTCTCGTTCAAACTCCTGTATGCTATCTTGCTCCCGCTGACTTTCATTCCAATCCAGTATAATTTTCTCATCATTATCATTTAACTTTTGTTTTTCCTTAATTCGTACGTGACCATTGAAATTACCTATAATTATCAAATTTTCTTGATTAAGTTGTGCAATAACCTCTTCTATTTTTTTATATTTAAAAGAATATTCCTTTCTTTATTTTCCCTACCCTCCACAAAAAAAAAAAAAAATAAACCAAAACAATGATAAAAAAAAATAGCAGCAAATTTCTCCACTAATAAATCAAACATCTTTCGTTTTACTTTTACACTTTTGTAAATTAAATTTGCTGCTTTTCCTATATACACACATTTTACATTCACCTTATTGTGTCATTTTTATATATCTCTCATACTCTCAATGACCATAATATTTTCACTTATTTTTTTTTTTTACTATTCTTATCTTCTCGTGTGTTTTTGACATGATCAAAATAGTATTTATATCGAACACTTCTTCTTAATCAGTCATAGTACAATTAGTTAATACTTGTAACTCATTACTCTACACTACAGCACAAGTTGAATTACAGTTGATGAACGTGTGCTGTTCCTGCACATATTCAGAAGAAGAAAAAGACGTCAGGCCGCAGGCGACTCAGTCGAGGCACTTGAGTCTAACAGGTCGGAATACTGACCCAGTATTTCTCGGATTGATAGTTAATTGCGGCTTTTTCTTAGGTATTTCTTATATACTTTTTTTTTATCATAATGTCCGTGATATCAGTCTCAAATCAGCTGTTGTTGATATCGTGCTTGCAACAGTTTTTTTTTCTTTTAAGATTGTTATACAGTTGTACGACTTTCACACCCCGAACATGTTAGTTTGTTCAATTTAATGTACATAAAATAAGATATTTTTTCGTGCTCTTACAAAACATCGCCAATTCGCACTTTCGGAGATGACAAATTTTCTATAATTTTCTCAAGTCTCTTCGGAGAGATCCTCATACTGTGGTCTTTCATTTTAAATGCAATTACCTTATTGTGCTTATGGGAAAGAGCTCTGTGCTCATTTGTAAGTACGTATGAGTACTGATAACTAACCAATGACGATGAAATAAGGATGGTGTTAAGTTTGTGTATTAATCAGTGGGGATACTGAGCATGCGCCAACTGTATTTTCTGTACATCATTAACCAGTTTTGCTTAGTGTGTGACGGTTCTCCAACAACAGAAGATATCGGTCCCAATTGTAAGTAAGGTTTATTGAATTACTTTAATGGTAGTTAGTCATTGAGTTGAAATTATATTTTTCCCATGGTTTTTGATGTTTTGGACGATTCTGACCTTGAAAACTGTCGTAAATTACGCTTTAGATTAGGTTAAATTAGGACAGAATACAAAGCACATTCAATCGAAACACGTTAAAAACCACAGAGAAAATGCTATTTTCTCCTCCAAAGGCTCCAAAATGAGACGGATCAAATTGTGAAAATCTAACGAAGCAAAACCCTACCTTGGATTAAAAAGGCTGAGCGCTCTTCTGGATGAGAGGATGTTTATTTTTACTTAAAACATAGGGGTTGAAGTCATGAAATGTAAATGACGAAAGTAAGGGTATAAGGTAACAACGGTTAAAAATCATCTTATGCACCCTTCCTTACTTCACTTTATAACTCGTCTAAATTTGAGTTAGGATAGGTTAGTTAAGATATCCTAGTTATTTTGGTTAGGTTAGATTTGTTAAGGTTTGGTTACTCAGTATATTATCATAAAGGTCAAGAGTCGCCCACAGCTGCCCACCAGTAGTTTAGTACCCCCCCAAATAGAAAACCAGGGGCTCTTAAAACGAATCTTTACTGCAACTCGGTGTGTTTAAGGTTTATATTTACGTGACTATCTATTGATAAGACTTTGAGTATAATGCTAATCTGATTAATGTATGGGATGTAGTGAAAGAGGGAGAGGAAAAAGAATGGGGTTGTTGAAAGGAGGAAGTTATGAAATCTGCAGAGGCAGTGTTTGGAAGGGGTCTAAAAGGTGGAAGTAAAAGGAAAGGTAGTGAAAGGTGAAATGAGCAGGGTGAGTGCAGTAGTGCTTGAGAAGAAACTGGGATTTGAGGTGTGGTTGCAGGTAGGTAATGTAGAGACATATGAAAGGTTTTGTGCAAAGACTAGGTTAGCAAAGCGCGTGGTGAGGAAGGCAGAGAAGCGGATGTAAGGTGGGGTAGAGTTTGTGTGAGAATTTTGAAAGGAATATAAAAAGGTTGTGGAGGGAAGTGAAAGAGTGAGGAAAGGGGAGTCTAGTAGGGAGGACAAGGTGAAAGGAGCAGATGGGCAATTCCTAGTAGATGAAATAAAGGTGAGAGAATGATGTGCTGAGTATTTCAGTGCAATTCTAAATGAGGGAAGGAAGTAAGTAAATGTCTAGGTGGGTTGAAAAGTGTAGCGAGAAATAGATATTTGGGAATAAATGCAAAAAGAAAGATAGCTATATGAAGGTGTGATTTTGCCGATAGCATTGTATGGAGCAGGGACATGGAATGCAAGAGAGGATGAAAGAAACATAGTAAATGTAATGGAGATGAAGTGTTATGATTGGTGTATTTAGAATAGAGTAAGAAAAGAGGATGTCAGGCAAAGAATGCTTGTTTAAAGTAAGCTGTCGGATAGGATAGATCAGAGAGTACTGTACTGGTTTGGACATATGGAAAAGATGAGTGATGAACGAATAGCATAAAAAGTGTGGAGCGCAGCAGTGATTGGAGTTAGGCTATGAGGAAGACCTAGAAGGAAGCAACCCCATTCCTCTTCCACTCCCTCCTGCACTTTCTCTTTCATTACATTCCACACATTCCTCAGACTAGCCTTATACTCAGTCATTCTCTTTCTTATTCAATTCACTAACTTTTTGCACATCTCTTCCTCTCTCGCTTCTCATCTTTGTTCACTTTTCATGCACTCTCACTCTACTTCCCACTAAATAATGGTCAGATATTCCACCACTAGCTCCTTTCAGTACATTCACCTCCAATGCTCTTCCAATCACCCTCTTGTCCACTACAACATTATCCATAAATGCTTTGTCGAATACTCAACCATTAGCTATTTTGACCCAAGTATACTTGTGCACATCCTTCTCTTTAAATACAGTATTAGCAATCTACATCTCTCTCTCTCAGTACACATTTATATAACTTGATCTCCACTCTCATTCCTACCAGGTACTCCATACTTTCCAATTACATCATCCACTGGCTCATTCCCTACTCTAGCATTTAAATCTCCCATCAACACCACATTCACATTCTTTCCCAAGTCTTTCACACACTCGTTGAATTTCATACAAAATTCTTCTCTTCCTTCCTCACATCTCTCACCGCCAGGACCACATGCACTTACAAATGCCCAAACCTTGTATCTCAGTCTTGTTTTAGCCTCTGTAATTCGAGATACCTCCTTCCACTCCACCACACATTTATCTCTTCACTTAACAACAGAGCCCCTCCCTCTCAACTCCTGACACCCTACTTACCACACTCCCAAATGTCACCTCACCATTCCCTTTTATCTTTTGCTCAGTGCAAGTACATCCATCTTTTTCTCCACCAATTTACTCCCTATTACTTTCACTTACACCACAACCACGCACATTCAGAGACCCAATTACAAGGGTTCTGGCTGGATCTTTCCTGCCAGTATACCACTCGTAGGATGATGAATACAGAGGAGGGAATTTCCAGTCCCCCCGCTCCACCCCATTTAGTCGACTTTTACGACACCCAAGGGTACACAGAGGAGGTACTGTATTCTAATCTTCCCTCGTCGGTTCTACCCCATTCCTTTTTATTTTTTTATTTTTTAATTTTCTTTTTAGCCTTAATTTTTTTTTTTGGTACTGTATTTTTATCCATTTTGCAGATTATGAAGTCAGTTGTAGTAGCAGTTTACATTCACCTATCAAAGATAAAAAGATATAAAGGGGGCTGCAGAAATGATCAAAATGCAAACCTGATTCATATTTAAGAAGTAAAATGTAAGAAAAACCTACTGCATGAAAGTAAATCATGAAGAAAAGAAATTAAACATGATTATAATAAAATTAGAAATCAGGTTTTTAAGTACTGTATATCAAAAGTAAGAAAAACCTCTGTATTATAGTGAAGCTATGAAAAGCTAAAAGTGATTAGCCTAGTATCATGTCTAAATAAACTATAAACTTAGTGTTAGCTTGAGAGAGAGAGAGAGAGAGAGCACTTAGGAATGAAGAGGTACAGTAAGAAACAAGAGTGGCGGCTTCAGCGGATGATGTACAATGCTTATCTTTCGTGTCATAGAATTTCAGAGGATAAATGAACTCACCATTAAGATAAATCTTTCCATACTTGTGCAAAATAATCTCCTGGTTACTGTAGCACTGCCTCAAATAATGACATCCATGTCTCATAGCCAAGCATGACTGCTCAGTACAAGAGAGAGTAAAATGTTTTATATTTATGTATATTATCCTTGCAGAATTTGCTACATTTTTTATTAATAGGTGATAATAATGAATAATGAATAAAATGGTGCTGTAGAGGGACCAAACCATATGGCTTTAAAGATGATACACGGTTAGTATCCACTACACGACACCCCATAATATTATTTTTTCATCACATAATGGCTCTACTTTTACCAAAAATATCTTATGCAGGGTCTATCGGAACCGATTGATGTTTTAAGTCATTGACGTCCTTGGATCGGATAGGTAACCTTCTGTTAATTTTCGGTTTCCCTTTGTTATTAAATGTACAGTGTTACCCCGGTTATTCGCGCTTCTTGGTTCGCGTTCTCACTCTATCGCGGTTTTTTTTTTGGATAAATTATTATTTTATTTTATGGGTATACGCAAAAATATTAAAATATTGAATTTATTTTTTTTTCAGTATTTTCATTTTTTTTTTTAAATTTACGTTGCGTGCTGTTATTTATAATGTAAAGGGTGTTTTTTTAACAGTGCAGGGAGGGTTTATACAGTTCGTAAACGAAAAAATAATTGTAAATGAGTATGTGTGTCACGTCATCACCTCATTCATGGTAATTTTATCTATCACTTTCATAAAAATTTACGTTGCTTGCTGTTATTTATAATGTAAAGGGTGTTTTTTTAACAGTGGAGGGAGGGTTTATACAGTACGTAAACGAAAAAATAATTGTAAATGAGTATGTATGTCACGTCATTATCACCTCATTCACTGTAATTTTATCTATCACTTTCATAAAGATTTATGTTGCTTGCTGTTATTTATAATGTAAAGGGTGTTTTTTTAACAGTGCAGGGAGGGTTTATACAGTACGTAAACTAAAAAATAATTGTAAATGAGTATGTATGTCACGTCATTATCACCTCATTCACCGTAATTTTATCTTTCACTTTCATAAAAATTTACGTTGCTTGCTGTTATTTATAATGTAAAGGGTGTTTCTTTAACAGTGCAGGGAGGGTTTATACAGTACGTAAACGAAAAAATAATTGTAAATGAGTATGTATGTCACGTCATTATCACCTCATTCACCATAATTTTATCTATCACTTTCATAAAAATTTACGTTGCTTGCTGTTATTTATAATGTAAAGGGTGTTTTTTTAACAGTGCAGGGAGGGTTTATACAGTACGTAAACGAAAAAATAATTGTAAATGAGTATGTATGTCACGTCATTATCACCTCATTCACCGTAATTTTATCTATCACTTTCATAAAAATTTACGTTGCTTGCTGTTATTTATAATGTAAAGGGTGTTTTTTAACAGTGCAGGGATTGTTTATACAGTAAGTAAACGAAAAAATAATTGTAAATGAGTATGTATGTCACGTCATTATCACCTCATTCACCGTAATTTTATCTATCACTTTCTTAAAAATTTACGTTGCTTGCTGTTATTTATTGTGTAAAGGGTGTTTTTTCAACAGTGGAGGGAGGGTTTATACAGTACGTAAACGAAAAAATATATGTATGTCACGTCATCATCACATTCACGGTAAGTTTTCCTATCACTTTCATAAAAATTTACGTTGCTTGCTGTTATTTATAATGTAAAGGGTGTTTTTTAACAGTGCAGGGAGGGTTTATACAGTGTAAACGTAAAAATATATTAAAATATCTGTGTACATATAGGTGGATCCTACTTCGCGGATTTCCTGGTTCGCGGCAGGTCCCGGAACCGAACTACCGCGATAAGTGAGGCCACACTGTACATGATTTTGTAATTATAGTTATTATGAAATTTTAAGATACTGGATAGCCTGCTTGAAGAAAATTGTGAGCAAAAAATACTTGAACCTGAAGAAACATGATGGAAATTATATACAGCAGTACCCAGTTATGTAGAGTTGTATTTCATATAGTAGTTTAAGTTATTGTAATTGTAATGATTTGTTATAATGTGTGACTGCAGTACGTAAAAACAAACAAAACTTCATGTACAGTAATCCCTCGTTTATTGCGGTGGTTCGGTTCTGGGACCACCCACGATAGGTGAAAATCCGCGAAGTAGCAGCACCATATTTATTACAGGTATTTTACATTTATTTTTACCTTTACTGTATAAACCTCCCCTGCACTGTTAACAACTCACCCTTTACTTTATTAATAACATCGCGCAAGCATATATTTATATTAGTGTGACAAGTAAGTTTACCATAAATAACAGCACGCCAGTGTAAAGCTCTATGAATGTGATAGGTAAGCTTACCGTGAATGACGTGATAGACGTTTACGTATTGCACAGCCAATGGCGGCCGACAGCCGAGAAACTTCTTCCTTCTTTCAGCATATCTAACAGTTTTACCTTATCTGCTATGGTCAACATATTCCTTTGCTGCTTAGGCTCACTACCAGAAGCCTTAGTAGATGAAGGATGCTTGGGCGGCATTGCAGGGGTTGAAATACACAAGCAAAAGTTTCACAAAAAACACAAGCACAATGCAAAAGGCGCACACATGAGTAACTGAATGGGTGAGGCGAGACAATGGAAGATGCTGGGAGAATGAAGCTTCAATCCAAAAGCCAATCAGACCCCAGTATACAGAACACAATTTTGTGATTCGTCGTCTCCCACCCATCAGCCAATAGCATCTCATGTACTATCTCATGTAGATGCGACCCTTTGCGTTTTCCAAGACTCCGATACCGGTATCGTATTTTATATGGTGCAGTACTGTAGGTTACATGTTTAAATTTGTTTTTTACTATTTTTTACTGTTTTATTATTCTTAGGCTAGGAAATACTTTTTTTTATCAATAAAATAATTAAAATACTGGAAATTTTAATGTTCTATATTATGAAGGTGCGACCCATTTGGTTTTCCAAGACGCCGATAGTTTTTTACTATTTTTTACTGTTTTATTATTCTTAGGCTAGGAAATACTTTTTTTATCAATAAAAAATATGAAAATACAGTACTGGAAATTTTAATATTTCCACATATCGTGGATTTCCGTGATATACCCAATAAATATGCGATATGAAATATATATGCTCGCCATAAAAACCCGCGATGCACTGAATTCGCTGAAGGTGAATCGCGATATAGCGAGGGATTACTGTATTTTTATTTGTACCATATCTTGGTGATCAGGTGTATGTCTTGTTTTCAGTGAACAATGGAGATTAAAGTCATTAAATATTTAAGGCACTTAGTATTATAGTGGGCTCTGTGCCAAAATGTCCACACCTACCGACACTAACACGTAGCTAAGCATCCATGCTTATGTTCGAAGTAAGAATGTGCGAAAAGAACATCCTGAAAAGGTTGGAAAACATGAAAATAGCATGAGTGGCTACCAAGGTAATAGTTTTAAAGTTGCCAAATTTAAGCGCATTCTCTGGCTCTTTGTAGTTTGTGCTCTCTGTCCTATATTAAACTAGGCTTTACATTTACTATACAGTAAGACTCATGCAATTTATCACCTGAAAAATTCCAATATTAAGAAAAGAAACATAGCTGTTAAAAATTTCTATTTATTACAAAACTTGACAACAAGATATTGGAAAAGTAGAAGCCCTTAATATGTTAAATAATTTTAGGTGCAGACTGTCAGTAGTAAAGGACAGTAACATGACGTGGTCACCTAGTGATTGTGAACAAATCTTGAAATAAAATATTTAAAAACTACTGATACCCAAAGTTTAGAACACAATTATCAAAGGACAGACAGTGTCATGTTGCTTGGTACATGACAGCATGGAAGGTTAACTATGATGAACACATTAGTCCTTTTTATCACTTCAAATTTGTTCCTGAAAACACTGGGCAGTAACCTTTGCTCATGATATGGATATGCATCTCTTTATATGATGATTAGTAATCAACTCTGATTTGTGTAAGTTATAAATGAGTCCATTAAGTTGGGGAATGCCAGCTCATCTTTTCCTAATTACAGTATAGCCATATCTGTTTTCACCGCTGATTTTTTTTTTCTGTCTTTTTAGTGCTGATGTAGCGTGTTTCGTAATATTTACATTGAAAACAATTTTGAGGCTAAAATGAATACCTTGTTTTACAATGAAAAGACCTTTGAGGTTAAATTAATGCCTTTTTTTACAATACAATTATCTACTGCCATGGTAGATGTTAACTTACAACACCATTCGGTTTGACTGAATTGTCATAAACCAGTTTCGGTGCAAGTCAAACCTTTGTATCAAAGCGAATATTAATGGTATATCATTTGCAAGCCATATTGTTTGATCTTTTGTTGTCCTTAATAACACCATTTTATTGGGTCCTTATTATCATAAGTTATTTATGAGGAGTTCTTTAGATGGCATCACATAAATAAAAATTAAAAGAAATATAAATTATCCTACACTTGTACACTCTGAACGTGCATTGGCCAGTTGTACTTGACTGTGAGATATTGGTTTTGTTATCCTAGGCAGTGCATAGGATGGCCAGAAGCAGTTATATTTTCAGATATGCTGAAATTCTCTCTCTCTCTCTCTCTCTCTCTCTCTCTCTCTCTCTCTCTCTCTCTCTCTCTCTCTCTCTCTCTCTCTCTCTCTCTCTCTCTCTCTCTCTCTCTCTCTCTCTCTCCTCTCTCTCTCTCTCTCTCTCTCTCTCTCTCTCTCTCTCTCTCTCTCTCTCTCTCTCTCTCTCTCTCTCTCTCTCTCTCTCTCTCTCTCTCTCTTTCTTTTTACCCGCAAACTTAAGAAGCTGCCAAACATTACCCTCACTTAAATCTCATCTTTTAAATCACCTACTTAATAAGTGATTTTAGTCTCATTATTATCCTCCCATTGGGTAGACGAAGTGTATGTATGCCTATTTTAATGTGTAAATATTTTGATTTTGTGCTTTGCAAATTTCATTTGTTTTATTTTGACATTTTACATTGTAATTTGTATTTAGATTAATTATCATGTGTAAATTTTTTTTTTTTTTTGATTTTGTGCTTTGCAAATTTCATTAGTTTTATTTTGACATTTTACATTGCAATTTGTAATTAGATTAATTATCATGTAATAGCCATTTTTGATGGAATAAAGTTTTTGACTTTGACTTTGACTCTCTCTCTCTCTCTCTCTCTCTCTCTGCTGGCTAGTACAGTGGTAACGCGCTGGCTTCGCATTCACGAGGTCGAAAGATCGGTCCCCGTCCAAGACCGAGAGTTTAAGCTGTTTACTGGCAGGAACTGCTGTGTCAGGGCACCACAGTGGGGGGTTGGGGCTTGTCCCGGCTGACGAATACCCATTGAATTGTAATGGAAATAAAGTTTATTATTATTATTACTCTCTCTCTCTCTCTCCATGATTTATAATTTATTTTAATTATTTCACGGTTTCATTTTTCATCGGTTACTGTAATATGGTTTATTTACTTCTTTAGACAATAATTTTAGTTGTTAATAATTTTTTACCGTTTCATATTTTCATAGCTTACTTTAATGGGTTTTCAGTATTATTTTATTTCCTTGGTCATGATTTTGTTGTATGTTAATAATTTTTACTGCTCTCTTTTCGCAGTTTACTATGATGTTTTTTTTCTCTTCTATTTCTTTAGACCTGATTTCATTTTGAGAGTAGCATTTATTGTTTTTTATTTCTGTTTATCTTTGATAGATACCTTAAGCAGTGCATGCCACAATTGATTTAATAATTTATAAGCTGCAGTGCTTGCTCTACCAGATGTGGTGTAGTCATGCCCAGAAATGTAGTACATATTTGCATGCACTGTTGTAAAGTCCAACCGTCTTATTCAGAGTATGTTTGAAGGCAACAATTAACTGTGTCATTATTTTTAAGGTACTTACGTCCTTCTTTGAATATCTCTTTGCCATGAGTCTTTGCTGTCTTCTCACTCGTATGCTGAAATGTATACATTGGAGACTTCAGTGTGCATCACAGCGAGTGGCTTTATTCAACATCAGATGTGGAAGACATGTGGCCCCTTCTTTTTGTGTCAATCACGACCTAGTGCAGATTATTAAACATCTTACTCATGTTCCTGATTGCCATGAACATGCAGCTAGTATTCATGACCTATTCCTTACTTTTAATCCTACAATCTTCATATTCTGTACTCTCTCCTCTAGGTAACTCTGACCTCTCTTTGATCTCAATATCGTCCATTTTTTCTCCCCTTCCAACAATCCCTCCTAACCAGTGTCGTCTTTAGCACCACAGACATGCCCAACAAAATGACTTGTACCCATGGGATGACTACTGCTTTTGGACCCAAAACCTTGCTCAGGTAGCTTAAAAACTTGCTGAGATTATAGCCTCTGGAATGGAGGTATTCATCCCCTCTTCAACAAAGCTTTTTCTCCTTCTCTTCCTTGGATTGACTGTTCCAGCTCCTTGGCTATTCAGGCCATGGATTGGGTAAACCAGTCATGCCAAGCCTCTCCTTCTGTGTAAACTCATTCTTCTTTTACAGCTAGGAATCACAGTTCTGCTCAGATTCATAAGTTTAAAGTATCCTTTCGGAGAACAAACAAACAAACATTTATTTACATTTTTGTACAATGTCTATTCTTATACAATTTAAGAGTAACTTACAAGTAGACATGTAATTGAACTAATAAGAGGATAATACATTGTTAAATTTGTTGCCTTTCCTAGAAAATAATAGTACTGTAGTAACAATGTTAACAGTGTTCATAATAAAGTAGTAGTAATAACATTCGACACAGGATCGTTATTGCATCATCACCATATTTGTTTTCCTTACAATGAGAATGATTAGTTCTTAACTTGGAGAACAGAAAAGGCAATATCAGTTTACATATAGAGAGGTTAGTAAATTGCATTAAATCATTAAGTTTAGTTACTGTGTGAGCAGCAACTATTTGTCCAAAAGAGAACTATATAGTTTGCCTTTAAAAGCTGCAAAGGAGGATGAATTTTTAAGATTCTCTGGGATATTGTTCCGGTGTTGGCCCTTTAATAGTGATCATCTTTGAACCTGCTTCTGTGTTTGTTCACTGAATAAAGAGCTCACCACTGTCTTGTGCACGTTCCCCTTATATCTCTGACTGTTTTTAAATCAAATAGCCAGCTAGGATGATGATGGTTCAAAATTTTGTATAAAAATACATAAATAGCATAAGTGACTTTGTTTTCTGCCCGCAGCCACCCAAATTTTTTGAGCTGGTGTGATGTGGTCATATTTTCTTATTCCTACCAGTGCAACTCGAGCTGCAAAATTGATAAGCTTCTGTATTCTGTTTATCTGAGTCTTAGTGGTAGCTCTCCAAACAGTTGTGCAGTAATTATTGTGACTTAGGGCTAGAGATTCAACAACAGTTATTCGAGTGGTAGTCTCAAAATTGTCTTTTATACGTGCTTTGTACATTAATGTTCCTGTAACCTTTTTGCATACTTTATCTATTTGGGAATCAAACAACACGTAGTTATCAAAGTGAATTCATAGGTTTTTGACTGTTTTGCTAGGTGTAATGATATTGCCGCAAAAATTAATAGTTGTGTTTTCTGGAATTTGCGCTATATGGAACCTTGAGCCAATAAACATGCATTGCGTTTTACTTTTGTTAATTAACAGCCCAATTTCTTGAAAGTAGGTTTTAATTTTTGACGGTGTGTTTTCTGCTCTTAAAGTTAGCTCTGGGAGATTATTAATATCACCACTAAGGAGTAGTTGAGTGTCATCTGCATATTGTACGACTAGGCAGTCAGAAATGAAAGAAGATAGATCATTTATGTAAATGGAGAAGAGGATAGGACCAAATACTGATCCCTGTGGAACACCAAATGATACATTTTTTGGCATAAGACGGCTAGACTGTTTGCAATTAGATAGATACTCTCTAAACCACCTGGGATCAATATGTAGGTTAGTGCATTTACTTATAAGAATTTCATTGTTTACGCTGTCAAAGGCTATTGATAAGTCTAATAATACAAGCAGAGATATAATTTTTCATATCTGTTATTATAGATACTATTCGTAACTTTGAGAAGTGCAGTTTCGGTCTGGAACCATGGTGGTTAATATCTGATAGTCTATTTGACTCTAAATATGACATAAGTTGGCATGCAACAATTTTTTCTAATGTTTTAGAGAAAATGGGTAGCAGGGAAATGGGTCGATAGTTTGTCACATCTTCTGTCCCCTTTTTATGCAGAGGTATTACATGTGATTTTTTCCAAGAGTCAGGAAACCTTTTAGTAACAATGGAAGTGTTCATAATAGCTAGAATATAAGATACAATCATGAGTAGAGCATCTTTGATGAATTGAAATGGTATACCATTTGGACCATATGAGCCAGAGTTTCTTAGGCTCTTTATGGTAAGAATTAGGGTAGCACAATCGACAGGATTTATCTTGAAGTACTCTCTTGTGTTTACATCAGAGGAATTAACATTTAAGTAATTACTCATGTTCACTGCATATGGTCTTTATTGACCTGGAAAAGGCATATGATCGAGTACCACGTCAAGAGGTGTGGAGGTGTATTAGAGAAAAGGGAGTCCCCGAGAAATATGTAAGAATCTTCCAAGATATGTATGAGAGGGCAGAGGTAAATGTTAAGAGCAGTGTGGGCTTGAAAAATCTCTCGGTAAATGTTGGTCTGCATCAAAGGTCTGCTTTGAGTCCATATCTATTTGATCTGGTCTTGGATGTAGTAACCCAGGGTATTAGAGATCAGTCACCATGGTGTATGCTCTTTGCAGATGACATTGTACTGTGTAGCAACAGACGAGAGGTAGTGGAGGAGAAGCTTGAGGAGTGGAGAAGAGTGATGGAGGATAGAGGACTGAGAATCAGCAGGAAGAAGACAGAGTACTTGAGGTTGAGAGATGATGAGGATGGGGAAGTCAATTTGCAGGGGGAGGTGTTAAAAAGAGTTGAAAAGTTCAAGTATTTAGGATCAACAGTAGCAGAGGATGGTGACCTAGAGTCGGAAATGACCCACAGAATACAAGCGGGATGGAAGAACTAGAAGAAAGTGTCTGGGGTGCTGTGTGACAGGAGAATAGGGATTAAGTTGAGGGGTAAAGTGCATAAGACCGTTGTGAGACCTGCGATAATATATGGAGCAGAGACATGGGCAATAAAGAAAACACAAGGAAAAAACTGGATGTGGCAGAGATGAGAATGTTGAGATGGATGTGTGGGGTGACAAGAAGCGATAAGATCAGAAATGAGCTAATTAGAGGTACCTCAAAAGTTAGAGAAATATCAGATAAGATACAAGAAAGTAGACTAAGATGGTATGGTCATTTCGTTAGGAGGGATGAACAGTATGTTGGGAGGAAGATGATGGAAATGGATATACAGGGTAGGAGAGGGAGGGGGAGACCAAAGCATAGGTGGATGGATTGCTTCAATGACGACCTGAGGTCTAAAGGTTTGATGGGTGATGAAGTATGGGACAGGAACATATGGAGAACACTGGCCAGAAACATCGACCCCACATAAAAGTGGTAAAAGATGTAGACAATGAAGAAGAATACATGTTCACTGAGTTGATGTTTTCTTCTGTTTTCTCATATGTATTTTTCCAACGTTAGCAAAATAGTTGTTACAATTTCCCTCTTTGTCTTTCAACTCTGTAATATTTTCATAACTTTCTGAGGTAGTCTTTCCATTTGCTATCATGCTTCTTATCACTTTCCATATTGCTGCTGTATCATGTGTAGAGTCATTGAATTGTTTTTTGTAAAAGTTTTTTACTTCTATCAATGAGAGATCTGACTTCTTTCTATTCTACTTTATAACGTTCATGAAGAGTCATATCATATCTATTAATTTTTAGCTTTTTTTGTACTTACTTTCTGATTTGCATTGCCTCTTTGATGTCATTAGTTAGCTAGGGGGCTGAGGGGCTGGTTACTTTTCTTGTCACAGTTGGTGCACAACTATCTAAGCATTCACGGAAGACTTTTGTTAAACTCTCAACCTTCAAATCGACGTTATCTGTGTTTATTATACTATTCAGTACATTTGTGTTGTTGATTAATGCTTCACAAAAGATATCAGGGGAGTAATTTTTTAGACACCAGAATGTGTTGAAGAGAGGCTTCCTTTTGGGCTTGTCTATGTATAGCATAGCAGTGTTGAGCTCGTGATCTGCAATTGGGCAGGGAACTACGCCCCAATAGGGTATACTTTCCACTTTATTAGTTATCAGATCTATTAAGAGTCCTAGAATTAGGGGTTATGCAGGTCAGTTTTGTCACTATTTGTGTTAACTTCACAGTGTTGATCACCCTTTTCATTTTGATATCTGCTGAGAGCAAGTCATCATTAAAGTCACCAAGTATGTATAAGGGTTTATGGCGCACAGATATTTCTGAACGTTTCTAGCAGATGACTGAATGAACTGGATGGTGCTTTTGGGTGACGGTAAACACATCCTACAATGAAAGATGAAAGTTTCTGATACTGTACAGTGATCCATATATCTTCGAGCTCTTCAGTTTTTTCTAGACCTGTGGTTATTTCTGATGCACTAAGATAATTTCTAACATAAATACAGACCCCATCCCCTCGACCATGGTCATTGAAAAATATTTCAAACTCTGGGATATTCACATATTTATTTTCAGTTGTAGGAGGAAGCCAAGTTTCACTTCCACAGAGGATATCTATGTTGTAGGCTTTTGTTTGCATTATTATATCCTCAAAATGAGCAAGAAGGGACTGAGCGTTCACATGTACTAATGTTACATTCTTACCATGTTTCATCAGGGTGGTATCCGTGGTCATAGTTGTAGTTTGTTCTTGGGTTTGTCCATGATTTGTTTCGACTGTGTGATTCTGCTGGGAATTCATCATCATAGTGTGTTCTGGGGATAGCCCATGGATCCTGGTGTCTGTACCTGCTGTTGGATGGGTAACGCTGATTTTAGTATGTGCCATGGTATGATTGGGCTTTCCCAAAGTTTGTATGCCTAGGTGAGTGTCTAGGGTTGTAAGAACCATCTCTCCCGGAGAAGTCTCTTGTGCGTGGACGGCAATAAGAGAGGTTTGTATTGTGTCTCTTTCTGTAGTCTCCCGGATAGGGGATCTTTTCATAAGCTCTTTGCTGTTTCTTCCGGTATGACTGTAGTTTAGGATATTTTTATAGATAACCCAGGTTGTGTCCACTGTTTGCCCCTGCGAAATAGCTGGACAATTGTGCCTGTAGGCCACTGATTCAGTTTGGAAGCCACGTATTCAAATCCTTCCGATATCGTTATTGCGAAGGAGACCCAATTTGGTTTGTGAAAAAGCTCCTTAATCAAGATTTGTCAATATAGTACATATCTCTCTCTCAAAGGGGTTGGTTGCCAGGAATGCGAATATATATTTGAGCTGTAACCCTTGCACTTGCATTATCGTCTAACTGTGGCTGTGGGGGAGAGGACTTCGATGGAATGTTTAGATTCGAGACTGCTTCTATTTTGTCTTTTCCGTTTTTTAACTGTTTTGCAACTTATTGCTGGGTTGATTATGTGCTGGATGGTGTAATTTGGTTGTCCTGGTTAGTGATAGTTGTTGTGTTGTTAGGAGTATTGAAGAAGGGCTCTATATATTCTTTGCTGTGTTGCAACCCTTTTACCAGGTTGGTTATTTGTGCTGGAAGAATCTTGTTCTGGTTAGTGCCTGTTGTTGTGTTGTTAGGAGTAGTGGGGAAGAATGCTGTTGTTTCTTCACTATTTTGTAACCTGTTACTGACTTGATTATTTGTGCTAGATGGTGTATTGAGGTTGTCTTGTTGACTATCACTTTTATATGGATCTACCTCTTCTTTACTACCACTGTCACATTCGTCTTTCAGTTGACTGAGTAGAGACAGAAAACCTAGCTTGCAAAACCTGCGAGTTGTTGATAGAAGGGACATCATCATTGTTAGGCGACAGCAATGAATTCAGAGGTGGAGATGTTTCTATTAGCAGTTTCAACCTAGAATTATCTCTTTTAAGTAGTGTCATATAGTGTTTTTCTTACACTATACTGAATCTATAGGTAGCGAAGTTGGTGAAAAAGATGCATCGTTCAATTAACAGTAATTTATTTAGAGAAAACTTGAACTAACTTGTGCCTCAAAGCTCCCATTGAGTATAGTTCCTGTCACTCACTATTCCCACCCCCTTAGGGGGAGGTGTCTAACTATGGACGTAAGTTCTGCCCCCGGCAAGTACTGACTTCAGACTAAACTGACACGGGCTCTGTATGCTGCCCTGTGGTGGTGGGTTTCTGAGTGCGCGCACTGCCCTCTAGCGGCTATAGGCATCTATATGAGATGCCTTATGACAGTCCCCGCCACCACTCTGAAATATATCCCATATTTCAGACTAAGCATTTCTACTTTCATGAGAGCCATACAATTTTTTTAACTATCATTATTTAAAAAAAAAATGGGCCAGAACTATCTAATGCACTAATTTACGAAACTATTACAATCTCATATAATTATCTAAACAGATTACAGGAATATCAAAATTATGCAAAAAAACTGACAAAAGAAAAATGTTTCCTACAATAAGCATTGTAATTAAAGGCAAAAAATCAAAATTAAGTATTCACAATTGCAATATATAGCTAGTAAGCATTGAAAAAATTATTTAAGAACAAAGCTAATTAAGCTATTACATTACTCAAATAGTACACAATACATTTGGACATGATATATGCAGTTACTTAGTAAAACAAAACATTTGTTATGGTGTGAAAAGTTTAAAATATTCACAATTACAATATGTAATTACTATACAAGAACAAAATTATAGCGAGAAACTAAATGAACATAATTACGTTACTTAAATAAAATACAGTTGGCTATGATCTGCAAATTGTAACATTTAACACACATTATAGTGAGAAAAAAAATAGAATTCAACATGCACAATTGATATATGACACTTATTCTAATAAACTTAAATCTAGGGGAGTCTGAGGGTTTTCTTAAAACTAACTTAAAATAAAAAAAAAATACAATATTTGTTCTTTCACCAGTCGTAGTCAAAGACTGTGGGGCCATTTTCTTTCCCATTTTTATCAGTTCAAATACGTGGGGGAAAATACTTTTTAATTATTTAATTTTCTTAATTACAGGGATTTTCAATACCCTTTGCTCATTGTTAATTTTAAAATTTTCTATTATAGGGATTTTCATTTCCCTTTTTTTCATTCACTAAATTTATTATATGTATGGGGATTTTTTCTTTCCCCCTTTTAATTTTTAATTTTTGGGGATTTTCATTTCCCCAGCCCCCCCATGATACCCCTGTCCAGCCATACCCATTCTTTCCCACACTCGCTCACATTCAAAACTTGCATTCCCTTTCTTTCTGTGTAACCCCCCCTTCCTGTCACTCTGAAGGAGTGTGTGAGTGAAGTCTCGGTCGTGCCGGGTGGTCACATGACTGCGTTACCAGTACTAGGTCTTCCCTATACTCCCAACAACGGTGCGTTAGAGCGACACAATTCCCCCCTATCACTGGACAAGTGACTCAACTCTCTTTTCCCGCCTGCATAGCGCGAAAATAAAACTCGTTGTATTAAACAGTAAAGATCTAAATAACATCACAGAAGTTTCTTATTCTTCAAAAGGATATATTATACAGTGATCCCCCCATTATCGCGAGGGTTCGGTTCCGGGACCTGGCGCGAGACAGGAAAATTGTGGAGTAGGATCAGCCTATATGTACATAGATATTCTAATTTATTTTTACGTTTACACCGTATAACTGTATAAACCCTCCCTGTACTGTTAACAAACCACCCTTTACTTCATAAATAACAGCATGCAAGCATAAATTTATATGACATACTCATGTACATAGGTATTTTGCAATTATTTTTACATTTACTGTATAAACCCTCCCTGGACTGTTAAAAAACCACCCTTTACTTTATAAATAACAGCATGCAACGTAAATTTATATGTACATGATAGGTAAACTTACCTTATCTGTTATGGTTAACATTTTCCTTTGCCGCTTAGGCTCACTACAAGAAGCCTTAGAAGATGAAGGATGCTTGGGAGGCATTGCAAAGGTTAAAACATGCGAGTAAAAAAATCACAAGCAAAACGTATTAATAAGCACAACGTGAACAGCGCACACGAGTGAGGCAAGACAATGGAAGATGGTGGAAGCCTTTGTCCGAAACGCTGATAGTATTTATGTTTTTTACTATTTTTTACTGTTTTATTATTCTTAGGCTAAGAAATACATTTTTTATCAATAAAATCATGAAACTACTGGAAATATAAATATATATGCTAGCTCATGTAGCTGCGACCCCAATACATTGTACGCTATCGGACACAAGCAAAACATTGAATAAGCACAACGTGAACGGCGCACACGTGAGTTAGACTGAACGAGCTTTGTCCAAAACGCTGATAGCGGTATCGTATTTTACATGTTGCAATACTGTTAGTATTTATGTTTTTTACTATTTTTTACTGTTTTATTTTCTTAGGCTAAGAAATACGTTTTTTTTTATCAATAAGATCATGAAACTACTGGAAATATAAATATATATTCTAGCTCACGTAGCTGCAACCCCAATACATTGTACGCTATCAGACACTATTTTGCATGATGCAATATTGGGAGTTATACTGTACGTACGTATATCTAAATTTGTTTTTTACTATTTTTTACTGTTTTATTATTCGTAGGCTGGGAAATAAATTATTTTATCAATTAGATAATGAAATGTTTCTTTTCAATAAAAAAAAAATGAAAATACTGAGAATTTTTATTTTTTTAATATTTTAATATTTTTGCATATACCCAAAAAATAAAATAATAATTTGCCAGAATAAAAACCGTGGTGCAGTGAAAACACGAAGCAAGAAACGCAATCCAGCGGGTGATCACTGTACACGTAATTTAATTTCAAAGATAAATACAAGTACTGTTACTTTATAATAGAGACGTTAGGAGATCAATCGGTCATTCCTGCCTGTTTCTCGCTAAAATTATCTCCCGCGAAAAAAGAATGAGCCTTGAAAGCAGATGTAAGGATATCTCTCAATAGAATTCGTTCGGTTATTTTGGAGTATATAAAAACTCTTCTACTTATATTCTATTCTAAAACTGTCAGTTTTCGCTTTAAGAAATTAATATAAAATTGATTTTACACGTACATTAAATCTTTTTCAATTAAAATCAATACATTTGCCTGTTTAATAATTAACTAAAGCAATAATAAAAATAAATTGAACACCCTTCAAATGCAATTACTCGTTATATTATTCAAATTATAACAAAAATGGAGTTTATTACTGCATATAGCTATTAGTGCAAATTATCCATGTTAGTAATGGGTACAGAAATTCTACTTTTATTAATTTACTAAAGCCATACACCCTTTTATATGCAGGGTGGCTGAGTCAAAGCATAACTACAAAGTAAAATGGTGTAGACCTCCGACATCAGTTTCTTATAATATTTGCCCCATTACTCACTGAATACAGATCACAAGTACTTAGCTATTTTGGGAAGCTGCTTGAAAAATGTCATGGCTACAGGCACTGGAGGAGGGGGTTCTTCTTTCTTCTGAGCTCGGTGATTTTTCCGCCAACGTCGTCCATCTCTCTCGTAAAATTGACGAATCGCCATCTTCTTGGTTGGATCCGGCAACAAATAACTCCTGCTGGCTAGTACAGTGGTAACGCGCTGGTTTCGCATTCACGAGGTCGAAAGATCGGTTCCCGTCCAAGACCGAGAGTTTAAGCTGTTTACTGGCAGGAACTGCTGTGACTGGACACCACAGTGGGGGGTTGGGGCTTGCCCTGGCTGACGAATACCCATTGTATTGAAATGGAAATAAAGTTTGTTTAAAGTTTGTTTTGTTTGGTAGGGGCATTTTCTCTCAAAGCCCTGGTCACAGTGTGGCACAATGTGACGGTGGTATACATGGAGAGCACTGTTCCTTGCCAATACGGGGACGGGGGAGAGGAGTGACTGGTTTTGGTAACTTAATACTGTTACGGAGCTGAGGCTTTCTCCCTCGACGTCGCTGACTCGCTGCTTGTAAGCGTCTAGAAGTTTTTTAACACTCGAACATTTCTTCCAGAGATGCTTTTTTTTTTATTTGTTTCTTCTGTATTCATTATTCTTTTTTCTTGTCGCATCAGTCTCTTCGATGAAAATATAGGTGTTGATGTGTTCTGAAGCTGCCACCAGTGTCATATAGTGTTTTTCTTACACTATACTGCATCTATAGGTAGCGAGGTCGGTGAAAGAGATGCATCGTTCAATTAACAGTAATTTATTTAGAGAAAACTTTAACTAACTTGTGCCTCAAAGCTCCCATTCCTATAGTTCCTGTCACTCACTATTCCCGCCCCCTTAGGGGGAGATGTTTAACTATGGACGTAAGTTCTGCCCCCAGCAAGTACTGACTTCAGACTAAACTGACACGGACTCTGTATGCCGCCCTGTGGCGGCGAGTTTCTGAGTGCGCACTCTGCCCTCTAGCGGCTATAGGCATCTATATGAGATGCCTTACGACAGTAGGACAATGTCTGATTCTAACCAATTGCCCTAACTCCTGCTATTGCTAAAGTAATTGAAACTTTAAGTTCTTGCTTCTTGAAACATCTTGAATTTAACTCACTTATTTCTTATTACCAGTATGGCTTCTGCAAGGCAAAACTCACCAGTGACCTCCTGTCCTATCTTATTCCTATATGGTCTTCTCTGTAAAACTATGGTGAATCTCCTGTCGTTACCCTTGATATCTCTAGGGCTTTTGACAGAGTCTGGTACAAGGCTCTGTTACCCAAACTTCTTGCTTATAGCTGTACCCCTTCTCTCTGATTCTGATTCCCAGTTACCAGTGGTGTTCTACAGGGCCCTATTCTTTAACCTATTCTGTTCATTCTCTTAAGGACCTTCTCCAGTCCCCAATTTCCTCTTCTCCACTCCTTTGGCTTCTTCTCATGACCTTTGTTTGCTGATCAATATCAGTCTTACATCACTCTTTCTTCATCTCTCAACCTCATCTTACGGAAAGTCTAGCGGGGTACCCAAATTTAGTAAAATTCCAAGCTTCCAAGACAGTTTCTGGCTATTTCTCTTTCACCTCATGATAGCTCTGTTAATTTAAAAACTACAAAATATATCCTCTTGATTTTGTAAACTTAGGCATCTAGATAGCTTTTGACTTGGCTTGGATGATTCACATAATTCAAATTTCAAAATGTGCATCTAAAAAGTTGATAATTCTGTTTACAGTTCATAATTACATTTCCTTTTCCCAGTTACTAGATTTCTATAAAGCCCTTATCCATTACTGCTTAGAATAGTGTTGTCATATCTAGGGTGCTTCTTTTTATACTTATTTCTTGATAGGGTTGAATCTAAGGCCATCAGATTCATTAATGACCCTTCACTTACTCACAATCTTGATTCTTCTTGTCTTCACTAAGAAGTAACATCTCTTTATTATGTTGGTACTACTTCCATTGCTGCTCTAATGAGTTGGTGAATTACATCCTACCTCCACTGGCAAGGCCGTGTAACACACGCCAAGCGGTCTCATTTAACTGGTACTGTGTTGGGATTTGTAGCTTGTAGAATGATTGGTGGAATAACTGCTTCTTTTCTTCCATTTCTAGACTCTAGAGCTCTCTCTCTCCTTCTGTTATTCTTGAATTCTATGACCTTCTTTCCTTCAAACATTGATATATCATTATCTCAGGACCAGTTCCTGCCACATTCCTAGATCTTCATTGCATTAACTGTTCTTTCACCTTGTCCTTTACTTATTGTTTATCATTCTCATATTTATACCTTGTTCTTAAGCTGCAGCTTTTTCTTCATCTCAAATGTTTCTTAGTGGCCAGGCTCAATAAGGACCATTTTCTATGCCTGCCCCAGTGTCACATCCATTTAAAGGAAAGAAAAAAAATATTAGGTATGAAATCCTGAGAATATAAATTGATTAATGAGTTATTATTGTTTTGATATTTTTTCTGTACCATTTATAAACTAATATATGATGAATTTTTTTTTTTTGATAGGTTTAATTAAGAATATTAGTACAACATCTGTACGTATTACGATGAAAGTGTTAAGGCTGTGAAAATTACCTTTAGGATTTAAAAAAATATTCTTTGTGTTTGTTTTCAGCAGTGTATCTAGTATGAATTATAGTAGTAAGCACATAATAACTAGTACTGCTGTATTTTAATTGCACTATTCATATAATGTATTGTAAAATTATGTATGTACTGCTAAGTATTGTTTTTAAGGATTATTAATATTTAATTACATGCAAAACTTTTTTGCACTTTCAGATATTATTAAGAAGTTCACAATGATTTTCTTGGTTTCACATATCTCTGGTGACCGTAAAACTTTCTGTATTAATGAACAAAACGCAAGTTTAAATAAAATTCTTCAAGTGTTGGAGGATGAGGAGGTGAGTATGTTACTTCTTCTTCTCAGCTTTAACCCATTTTTATATGGGGTCGCTGTTGTGAATTAGTCATCTCCATCTATTTCTGTTCTGTGCTTCATTTTCATCAATACCCTTCCATTGCAAGTCTTCCCCTATACAATCACGCCATTTTTTCTTGGTCTTCCTCTCCTCCTCCTACTCTGAACTTCCATCTCCATCGTACGTCTTCCAACATGATGTTCGTCCCGTCGTAACAGGTGTCCATACCATCTAAGCCTTCCCCCCTGTATTTTCTTTGATAATTCAACTACCTTTGTCAAATCTCTTATATACTCATTCCTAATCTATTGTTCCTTGTTACTCCAGACATCTACCTCAACATTCTCATTTCTGCTACATCCAGCCTCTTCTCCTCTGTCTTCCTCATACTTGCTGTTTCTGTTTCATATAACATAGCTGGTCTTACAACGGGCCTATGAAACTTTCCCTTCAATCTCAGTGGTACCTTCTTTTCACAGAGAACACCAGATGCAGACCTCCAGTTATTCCATCCTGCCTGAATTCGATGTCTCACTTCTTGATCCATGCTTCCACTAGCCTTTACAATGGACCCCAAGTACTTGAACTTCTGTACTCTCTCTATTTCTTCCCCATCCATTCTTATGCTATGTCCTCCATCCTCAGCAATGTTGGCACACACATATTCGGTCTTTGACCTGCTTATCCTCTTTCCTCTTTCCATAAGTGCTGCTCTCCATCCCGTCAACTTCTCCAAATCCTCCCTCCTCTCTGCACACAATACAGTGTCATCTGCATATAATATGCACCATGGCACTGCTTCTCTCACATCTTCGGTCATTACATCCATCACCACATTGAAGATGAATGGACTAGGTGTCGACCCCTGGTGTAATAATCCAACTCCTAACTCAGATCCATCTGTCTCTCCAACACTGCTTCTCACTCTGGTATACACATTCCTATACATCTCCTGGATAATTCTAACATACTTTTCTGGTACCATCTTCTCCCTCAAACATCTCCATATTTCCTGTCTTGGCACTCTGTCATAGGCCTTTTCAAGGTCTATGTAAACTAGGTGCAAGTTTGCTGTTTTTCTCTGAATTTCTCCATCAGCTGCCTTATACAAAATATTCCATCTGTTGTGCCGCTTCCCTCCATAAATCCCAGCTGCTGTTTCCCTATTCTCACTTCTTCTCTTAGCCTGCCATCTATCATTCTCTCCAGTATCTTCAGCGTGTGAGACATTAGCTTAATGCCTCTATAATTGCTGCATTCTTGGACATCACCTTTACCTTTAAATATAGGTATTAATATACTTTCCCGCCACTCTTCTGGTATCTTTTCCTGTTCAGAGATATTTGCCATAAGATCATATAAGATGTCTACCCCTTCCTCTCCTAAGGCTTTCCAAACTTTAACAAGACTCAAGTCAGGTCCTGTTGCCTTTCCATTCTTCATTTTCTTTAAGGCATGCATCACCTCTTCTCTCTAGAGAACTCCATTACCATTCCCATATTTACTTGGCCATCTTCTCTAATAAGTCTTTCATTTTCTTCATTTAGCAGTTGCTCAGTATACTCCTTCCATCGTTTCAGGATGTCTACTTCCTTCTTTAGGACTGTACCATTTCCATTTTTAATTTGTTTAATATGGGTGATGCCCTTCGTACTTTTATTTCTTACCTTTGATAGCTTGAGCATATTACTTAAACCTTCCTTACTTTCCAGTTCATTATAAACCTCATCACTTCAGTTACGGTTCTTATTTTATGCCTAAATCAACATGGAATATTCTTGGATATTCATTACACATTTATTATCCCTTCACATCTGACAAGTCATTACACTCTTAATCTCTGTTTCTCATTACTTTATGTATTCTTCGTGCCCAGGCCCAATGAGGGCTATTTTATTTTATTATTTTTGTTTTGCCCGTCCTGGTGTCACAATTATTAAAAAAAAAAAAAAATGCCCTTGCCTTAGCTTGAGCTTCTGCCTTTTTTAATTCTTTGTTTCTCTCTCTTGATATTCTCTGTCTTCCTTCAACTGTAATCTTCACATTTTTTCTTTGCCTCCCTCTTGCCTTTTACAAACTCCCTTATACCCTCCTCCCACCATCAGCTTTCCTTTTCTTCCCATACTATTCCAGATGTTTCCCCTAGTATCTCCCTTCCATGCCTTCTAATCACAGATGCATTATGCCCCTGCCATTCCTCCACATCGTCAATTTCCAGATAAATCTCTCCCAACACTCTCCTCCTAAACTTTCTAGTCTCATCATTATCCCTCCCTGACAATTTATACCACCAGATTTTCTTAACTGCATTCGTTTTCGTTTTTCTTTCTCTTTTTATCTTCAGGTCCACACACAGAAGCCTGTGTTGGGGGGCTACATGGTCGCCTGAGATAACTTTACAATTCTTAACTTTCACCAGCCTTGATCTATTGTAAAGGAAATAATCTATTTGAGAGCATCTACTACCACTCCTGTATGTTATCAAGTGCTCCCTCTTCTTTTCAAAGAACATGTTCACTATTGCCATTTCAAAGGACATGGCAAAGTCTACTATACTCTCTCCCTCTGGATTTCTCTCCCTGATCCCATGTCTTCCATGCACCCGCTCAATTACATCATTTCCATTTCCAACGTGCCCATTAAAATCTGCACCCACTATATTCCTTTCATTCTCCTCCAGTTCCTGCATTACCTCACATATTTCATTCCCAAAACAGCTCTTTTCCTCCTCTGTGCACCCCACTTGTGGTGCATAAGCACTAATGATGTTCATTGTCTCCCCTCCATAACATATCTTCACTCTCATAATGCGATCATTCTTCCTATTCACTTCCGTCACTGCATTCTTCATTTCCTCAGACAGCACTATACCAACTCCATTAAGACCCTGCGCATTTTCTCCACTATAGAATATCTTGTAACCATCACACAGCTCTTTGGCTTTATTCCCCTTCTAGCCTGCAAGTCTTTATTCCCCTTCCATCGAGTTTCCTGCACACACAAGATATATACTTTCTTTATCCTCATTAAATCTGCCAACTCTCTTCCTCGTCCTGTCATGGACCCGATATTGAGATGGCCTACCCTGATTCCATTTAGAGCTCGCTTCTCTAGTTGCACCCGCTTATGGTGCAGCGACTCATTTCATTGGTTCTGGCATGGCTTTTTACAGTCGGATGCCCTTCCTGACACCAACCCTCTCTTTTTATCTGGGCTTGGGACTGGCACCCATAGAGGCTGGCTTGCCCCCCCAGGTGGCTAGATTTGTGAGTATAAGTTACTGATATGAAGTTATTGCAGTTTTTGCTGAGATATATTTTTATAAGTTGAATATATACGGTATATTTTCGGTGAATTTGCTGTTGTTTACTGCCATTACTTCCTGTTTAATTTTCTCTTCCATAAATATTTTTGACCTGTCTGCTTTCATAAGTTTTGAATAGCTAGCTAATGTTGAAATAATTTCAGGGTACGGTGTCAAGTGTCGTTTTGCAAAGAAATGGATCCATGATATCACATGAATCATCTTTACCTAATTATGCAACAGTCATTGCCACCCTTCGACTTCCTGGAGGGAAAGGTGGCTTTGGGTCGATGCTTAGAGCCATTGGTAGGAATTTCTATATACTGTATATGTATATATGAGCATAATTGTTTTCAGAAATTATGAATTTTGTAAATATACATTGGACGTTTTATTATACTATTAGTAAATTTTGTAAATATACTTTTGTCATTTCATTATACTATGAGTAAATTCCCGTGATAGAATTGTGCAGAGACTGTTATAGAATCAAAGCCAAATGTCATCATGATTACGATGTTATTCTTTTGACAGGTGCTCAAATTGAGAAGACAACAAATCGTGAAGCATGTAGAGATCTTAGTGGACGACGTTTGAGAGATATAAATGAAGAAAAAAGGTAGTATATAACAGAGTTTGTTGTACATTTGCCCCAATTAAGTGAAGAATATTTCTGTTGTTTTAGTGCTAAGCATTAATTTATTTTGGCAGCTACAAACCTAGTTTTGATGTCTTTCTATATATAAATACATTATGAATATACCGTCCGTTCTTTCAGTGGTATGACTGATACTTGATGTTATGTCATATTTACTTATGATTCAAGACTCAAGAGAAGTTGAGTTTTCTTACACGTTAAAGAGTGTAGCCATAAAGGTTTCAGGATTATGGAATAATGAAATACTGTGTGCATACATTCTGTATACATTTGTGTTGAGCGTGGTATACATTGAAAAACAGGAACAAAATCAGGTGTTGGAAGGGAGTGAATGCAGTATTGTATTGCTTTTAACCGTGTGGAAACCATTTAATGGATGTAATGAGTGATAATCTTTGCAGAGGAGGAAGTTAGATTGGGAGTGTATATGTCACGACAGAAAGTAATAGTTGCTTCCTTATGCGTGAGTTTTTCTTTTAAGTAGAGGAGATAATGGACTGTGAAAAGGTACTCAGTGTGCTATAGTTTAAAGTTGGATTGATTTTTAAACATATAGATGTAAGAACTTTTTATATAGTAGAACTACTCTCAAAAGCTCCTTGTTTTGGAAATGGTTTATTGTAAATTAGTGCAGTATGTTGAGCCTCAGGGTTGAGATGTATATTTCCTAAGGCTTCTTTAGTACTCGCTGATCTAATACATGTAGGTTGGAGTACATTAACAGAGAAACTGTGAGATAATATTGGAAACAAGTTAAAAGAATGTGTAAACTGCTATTTATGTTCTAACTTCTACCAAGAATTTGAGTGGTTGAGGAAATTTAGACTGTTTTTTGGTGACCTCTAGCTGACTTCTAACTAACAAACACAATTCCTCTCCACCTCAAGCAGGCTTCTAAATGCTTGAGAGGAGGCATGGCCTGTGAGGTCCCTAAGTTTATGCTTGACTAATACCATAATACCATCAATGTACAATGATTAGTATTGGCTTACAGCAAGGTATTGGGCATGACATGATTGTCGTCACAAATTGTAGAATACACATGGAATTCATCACAGTTCTGGTGCACAGGTTCCGGCTCTCAGACCTATGAAAGTATGACTTGGGCAAGCTCAAGAGACAATCACGTGTTAGCTGGATATTGTCATGGTAATTTGTCATGCAGGCTGGTTGTTTCTACATATCCCCTCTTCCTGGATGCTTTCCCTGTGCACTCATCAACAGAAACATGTCTAGATACCCCTGACAAAACAATTTTAGGAAATAGAATCATTGTTATCATTGAGATAATTGTGAAGATTAGTGATAAATATAAATTAACTGTGAGACCTTGAAATATATTTGTATGATAATGCTAATTTATGTGTATGTACAAAGTAAATTGTGCTTAAGCAGAGGTGTACTTATCATAATATGTTTAATCATTTAAAGAATAGCTTCTTGACAATTTCAAATTTTTTGATTGGGGCAAAATTGCCTTTCCCACGGTTTCAAACAAGAATAAAGAAAAGAAAATACTAAGAGCCTACTTTATATGATGAAAATGGTCTTAGGAACATATTTCATTCAATAAAAAGTAGTTGATGTAAGTTTTTTAAATTGTAGATGTAAATGCTAGGAAAGGGAAGTTTAGTGATCATTGATGTTGCCCCCCATGCAGATGCTTGAATAATATTGGGGTGAGTGTGTCCATGATTAAACCAATTAAGGTACAGAAACGATCTAACATTGCATTTACTGAAATTGACTTTGTTTAACCTTTATGGAATTTTTTTTTTCCAGCAGAATTATCATTGCCATTATTATAAATAGAATATAACATCTACTCGGTTAATTTTTGGTGTATTGAACCTTTTAAATGTTATCATTACAATTGATAATGCATTGGATGCCATGTCCTTGTAAATTTGATTTAGTTGCATTTTGTTGTAGCTGTGTTCAGTGTGCCTGATAAATTTTGGGTACAGTTATGTGGACTGTGAGAGTTTATATCATGGGACTTCACCCCTCTGAAGTACATGAAAGAGTTCCTCTTTTTTTTTTATGAAGTTATCGATATTTGTCAAAAGCTCGGTAAACAATAGTTTGTATACTGAAGTACAGTTTTTCAGTTTTTAATGCCATGTTAATACTTCTTTACAGATTGAAAGACTTCATAAGCAAGAAAGCTGAAAGAGAAAGAGAAATGCAGGAAAGGAAACGACAAAAATTCGAAAAGTTGAATGATTCGCCAAAGCACGTGTTTCAAGATGAATCTTATTATCAGCAAAGAGAGTTGCGTGAGAAAAATCTCTTTGATTCTCTTGATAAAGGTGAGTTCATATGAAAGTATTTAGTTCACATTCATGAAATGTTGGTATGTTTGTGCATTATGATAACTATAATTTAACAAGACAGTATTTTATACCTCAATCTTGACCTCATCAAATTTGCTTGAGATGTTTATTATGGAAAAAAAATCATTTAAGATCATGGACTCCTAACCAGTCAGTACTTACCCTCAGAGAAAAAGTTTAAGAGGGTAAGTAAATTTCAGACAATGGCAAACTACTGAGAAAATTGTTGAACTTTCAATCAGAATTTTCATAATGTATTCTGATGGCCTGAAAGGCAGTGATATAGAGACTAATAGATTATTTTTCCCTTATTAAAGCCTGAACGTATGAAAATTCTGTTCCACTATGAGATTCACACTAATGATGTACTAACCAGTCCTTTTGAATTAATAGACACTGCTGCATGAAAGATGCTATTATTATGTGCTTCATAGCTCTCACGAGCTTCTCACGAAAGAAAATTGCGTGAATCACTTAGGGAATCAACCTCGGGACCTTATTACGGGATGAATGGCTAAGCCACGCAAATTTTGATCAAAGTTAGTGCTAAATTGTGGAATTGTATGAGAAAATTGCGTGATAATTAAGTTCACAGTTTCATCATACACTTGTTGTGATAGATAATAGTCTGTTAGGGAGACTTTAAATTGGAAAATATATTTCTGTGGATCCTCTACAAATTTAGATGCACTGAATATGATTGTCTGAACACTGACTAAAGCTCCTACTTTAATTTGTATATTTTATTTTTTGTGAAAAATTAAAATGCTAAAATATATCATGGA
>JAXCGZ010007602.1:0-40000 GCA_037179515.1 Halocaridina rubra
GTTTTTAAAGGCCTTCCAGAATCTTTTATTATCAATATAATTTCTAATGGATCTTCACAGTAATAAATCACAAGGGATCGTATAAATCTCATCTTTAGTTTTTATAACTGTGATACTGGTCACAAACAGTTATTAATAATAACAGATTTTAATAAAACTGTAAACAACCTATGACGTTATTCCCCTAGCATTTGATATATGAAAAAAATCTGAATGAACTTACCTCCTCCTTCTTTAATTTGGGGAATAAAATCTCTTCCACACTGCCCCTTGTTGTTGATACCAAAGCTGTAGACATGTCCCTTATTTGTCAGAGCCAGTGCATGAGCTTTTCCCAGAGAGACGCTGGTCACATGCACATCTCTCAACTCAGTTACTAAGCCTGTAGTATATATAAAAGAAATTATAAATAAACATTTTATAGCTAATGTCTATATGCATCAATAATTGATTAAAAATAGATACTGAATGAATTATGAAAATCCCTTTATCTAATGAATATCAAGAATATTGAAGCACAGATAATTTTTGTTTTATTAGCAAGACACCATATCCTACTCAATATAGCAGGTCAACTGAACAGAGTGAGGGAGGCAGCGAGGCTTTTATCTCGTACCCCACCAATCCTCAGAGGTTAATATTTATCTATTTTCATTTGAGTCCACGCAGTCTCTCTTAAAGGTCTAAAACTGTTACATACAGGAGACTTAATAAAGTGTTAGAGAAGTATACTCTTCCACATAAGCAACTATTAGAAAGTTAAGCTAAAAGTAAAAAATCTGAATGAGGGTAATTCATATACTAGGAATTAAATGTTACACAATAATTATATAAAAAATAAATTTATATAGCATCAAGGATAATCTACAAAACTTACCAGTGGAATCACAATGTAAAGTGTCTTTTCCAAACATGTACATTTCTCCATCTCGTGATACCAAAGCTGATGTTCCATTATTACAGGCAGCATTCACAACAAATTGTCCATCTAATTTGATCATTTTTTTTGGCTTAACTGGTTTAGGTTGGCGTCTACCTTTACCTAATAATCATAAAATAGCTTCTTGTTAATGCTAGTGCTCAGGCATATAACAAAGGCAAAAATCTTCTGGTGATACACTTCATGTAATATTTCATCATATATAGCATTAACAGAAATGTCTGCAATCCAAAAATAATAAGGTTACATAGTGATATTTCCTCATAAGAATCACCTACATCTTTCTTTAAAAGAAATCACTAGACACATATAGCTGGGGACCGCTGTAGCGTAACCGTTAGAGTGCTCGACTCGGGAGGTGACGGACCTGCATTACAGCGCACAGCGGGGTGACAGGATGGGCATCCAGCCATAATTCTCGGCCTCAATCCCTCTGTGTCCACCCTCAAATGGGGTCTAATAGACACATAAATGGTTAAAAAAAAAACAGGCAGTTACTGCTATACCGGAATAAAGGCATTATTTTGTATGTCACAATTAGGGCCCAATTAAAGGAGGGTGGACACAGAAATATTGAACCTGAGGGATTAAAGCTGCATGCCCTTACTAATACCCAGCGGTGGGGTTGAACCCACAGTAGTTGCTTCCCGACTCATGCACTCTACCTATGAGCTACCACAGGCCCCTACTGCTGTACCAAAATACACAAAAAGTTTCATTATACAGCTCGAGACAACTGGTAACTTAGTACACTTACTTGAATCACCATCTTCACCACGACGGGCTGTCCCAACAAAAAATGCTGCTCCTTCGTCTGACAAAAGAACGGCGTGCTGTCCTTCGTGCCCAACAGCCATGTGTATGATTCTTGGTGACTTTGTTACACTTAGCTCTGGCCATTTATTTGGAGATGCAGAACTAGCACTTGGGCCAGGAGTTCCACTGCCACCTCCTCCACCATTACTAGTACCAGCAACTGCTGCACCACTTGCCACACTTCCACCGCCTCCTGCACTTCCACTGCTGCTGCCAAGTTTCATACCCACGGAAGAAGCTTTTCCACTGAAATGTACCTACAATATGGGGTAATGAAAGTAACTGAGAGTGAAACCTATTTATAAGATCAGTCTTGTTGAGTAAATGATATATGCTTATCAACCTGAATTTCATTCGCTTATTGAAACATATACTGTGCATCAGATCTCTAGATAATATGTAAGCAACAATAACTTGGTATGTGTGCAAAAGGGAAGTGCTCATCCTCAACAAACTCAAGTTTTCTATTCAAATGCATCATTACTTACCCTTCCTGCAGTGGTTCTGATAAGCGTAAATTCTTTCCCAGAAGCAACGGCTAAAATATCCTCATCGACACCCGCTGACAAAGTGGACTGCTGTTCTGGTCCACCAAAAACCTTATGAAAAGATATAAGGAAATTATGAATGATGCAGGCTTAGGGACGATAACAAGGATAAATTTGTATTGGTCAATTTAATCAAACAGATGTTACATCTATTTTGCTTGTTACTAGTTGGCATGATTCAAATCAAATGATTTTAATCATGTGACTGAAATCGATTATAATCACATTAAAAAATCACTGATTAAAATGAAAATATTTTTATTTCAAATATAATATGCATACTGTCCACCACTATGACCTAAAAATTACAAACATATGAAATCACAATACACTGGAGATTTCAGGACCTGTTCCAGGTTATTCAGGTGTGACTTGTACTGAACGTGTCCCAGAGATTCTCACTCAGTGGGACTGTCAGCTTGGTATATTTGGTGTTTGCACATACTTCTTCTTGTTCTAATATTTATGTATATCCGTGATAAAGATATTTTGTATTCAGCCTGCATTATTCATTATTACCTCATAATTTGGTGAATTTATAAATGGTTACTGTGGTTTTACTAAAACAATACCAGTACATCTTTTTAACAAAGGTTCTAGTTGGCAACTATTTTCAAAGTTGTATCTAGGAAAAAGCCAGATTGGTAAAATTACCGGAGAATTTTAGTGATACTCTCTTTGTCATTCTCTTTCCTTTTGTAGGTTTATGCCTAAAAAGACATTACTGTACTTGCATGCTCAGCCTGCATTTGTTACCAAGAATACCTCGTCGTTTATTACCGTTTTCCAGAGAAAGCCTCTTTTACATATTACGAGAAAGGGTATAAACACATTGCACGGAAAAAAAATGAATACAATATTGTATAACAATCAAATATGAATGAATAAATGCGTGAAAATGTGAAAAAAATAAAAAATCGATTATAATAAAAAAATATAATTTTAATAAAAAAAAAAAACTATTTTTATTAAAAAAAATCGGATTTTTTTCCAATCCTGCTTGTTAGAATATCAAACCTACTGTATATGAAATATAGTGTATAGAGGCTGTGCAAACTACATTTTCATATAAAGGTACTGAACAGATAGTGTCTTTAGAAAAGGTTAATACAAATAATTAACAGTTCTATGATACAGTATGTTCCATGAATACCAAAACAGTATATAATGGTCCATATAAGTACAACTGTAAATTTAAATACAGAATCATTCTCTTATGACTCAATATGAATGGACTACTGAAAACATTATAATTACCTGAATGCATCTTATAGCTAAGCTGAGTCCCAGTTCATTCACCATAGGCATAGGCTTCACCAACGGATTGTATGTTCGAACCACAAAGCCATCCTATGATGAAAACAAAACAGAGTATTCTATATTCCATGTTCCGTATTTTTCTCATATAAAATGCTATTCACATAAAGAAGCCATAATCCATCTTGTCAGAGGGGTAGCCGAGTCAAAGCAGATACCCATTTACCCCATCCTTCAAATACAATTCCCATTAACATCATCATACACCTTGGGTTACACATCATAAGCAAGACACAGCTTATTTACCGTAAGACACCACAGCCATAGCTGGTTCATCCCTACTGCTTTATCTTCATACGAACCCACCTCACACCAATGCATCCCAGACTGCAGTACTGAACAGGTGAAGGTGGCTCCATCCATTCTTAACACACCTATATTATATTTCTTGAACACCTCATTTCCATAATATTCAATCTGATCGTTTCATCCACTCTTCCATTCCAAGTTCAGCTACATACATAGCCACAGGCACAATTAAGCACTCTCATACAACATATCTTTCAATTAATTCCAAAATATATTTCCACATCACACATTTCATCCTCCCTATATAGTGATTCACTATCTTCACTCTGTGACTCACGCTACATCCACCCCTCCATTCTCTGCTACATGCAAAAACAAATACTTAAAACTCCCCACTTTCTCAGGCATCTCACCATGCACTCTCACTTGCAACCTGCCACCATCAACATGACTTGCACAACTCATAGCTTTACTTTTACCCACAATCATTTGTAAATTCCTTCTCTCACAGACCCTCCCAAACTCAGTCACCAATTGCATTAGTCGCCTTGCAGTCAGCCATTAATGCAGAGATATGTGCAAAATAAGAATAAATTCACTTCCCATAACTTTATGCCATCATCCATGACTTATAAATCTCTTGCTAGTACTGTATTCTTGTATCTACTTCCCTTACCACTTCATTCATAAACACAATGAAATATAATGTTAAGTTATACAAACCTGTTACAACCCAACATTCATCTCAAAGCAATCATTCTCAACATTTCTGAACACATTAGACTCTACCACTCGCACAAATCTTTTCACTCTTATCAACTGGTTCCTTCTTATTCTAAACAACTGCAACATGCTCCATACTAATTCTCCTTCAACCCAGTCATACATTTTTCGAAGTCTGTGGATGCCTTAAAGACATCTTTTCCTTTCTCTAAATTTCTCTCACATCCGTCTTACCAAAAATATTTTTTCATGCAGCCTCTTTCTCTTCAGAGACAATGCTGTTCTGCCCTGATTATTCTTTCAACTTCTGTCCTATTGCTCTCAAAAAACACTCACCCAAACACTTTGCCAATCACACTCAGAAAGTAAATCCTCTATTACTACAGAGTTAAATTCATGATTCCTCCCTTTACCTTATATTGAAGGACTACACATCTACTCTTCCATCCTGAAACATACATTCAAAATTCATCATCCATTCCATTATTGCTTCTCCACCCATCATTCTCCCCATCTATCATCATGCTACTAGTATTTCCCAAAGCCAAAATCAATGCCTCTCTATCATTTTATAACTTCAACAACTCAAAATACAGTTACATATATAAAAGTTGTCGGGTCAAGAAGCTACACAGTCAAAGGAAAAAGCGAGGTAATAATTATCTGCAGTACATTTAGCAGAAGTCCAATTAAAAATTCATAATAAAAAATATAAAGACAAAACGTTTCTGAGGAAAAAAATATGATTGTTAAGGCCAAGTAATGTGTGTTCAAATAAACATACGCTTCTAAGTTTATAAGTTTAAATATACAGTACATGAGCTTACTTCTCTATCAGGAGATATATGGCCGATATTAATTCCATCACTAAAAGGAAGTCCTCGGCACCAACCAGCTGATGAACATTGGTACACCTCAGATACCCTTAAGATCTCTCGATCAATGACAACAAGTTCTCCATTACTACCTTCAGGTCGGTAAAATACATCCCCCTGTGATCATGAAAGTGAAAGGAAAACAAAATTATTCAGACACAAAGCATTCACATTTTGGCAACACGATACTGTAGTAAACACATGATCATGCAAAATTTACTAATACCGTAATATTGTACATTATATATATATATATATATATATATATATATATATATATATATATATATATATATATATATATATATACATATACATATACATATACATATACATATACATATACATATACATATACATATACATATACATATATATATATATATATATATATATATATATATATATATATATATATATATATATATATATATATATATATATATATATATATATATATATATATATATATATATATATATATATTACATAAAATACCACTGGCAAGCATATGAAGACACAAGTTAATATTTTAATGACTTTTACAACTCTGGTTATTAAGTCCAAGGACACATTGTTCCAGCTATTTCATCAACAATCAAGTGTACAAGGATATGCTTTATTCTGCAGAACCATAACTTTCCCTGGAACTACACGAAAGGATGAAAAGCAGACTTACATGGGCAAATCCCAACCATCCCTTCTGCTTAGGATAAAAATCTGGCCGATGCATGTACGTATGTCCTTTCATAGAGCCACCAAAACCTGAGCCAATTTTGAAGAGCCCATGGGCATTATGAATGTAAAGGTACTGCCCATCACAAGTCATAGCGCTCTCTTCTTTCAACTCTTCCCCATCTAATGTGAAGTAAAAAAAAAAGTATACTCCAAAGTCTAAATCGATATCTTTAGCCTCTAATATATACGTTCATCCTTCAGAAATTGATATGATATTAAACATCAGTAATCTATTACCAAGAAGCAGTTTGTATAATAACTTTAGAATCATTTGCAAATTGCATTATTAGGGAATTAACATACCAGTCATAATTTTCACAGAAAATTTATCAATCAATGATGATTTGGGAACACCTCCGGTAAGCCAATCTGGCCTCGAAGTTTTTCCAAGCAGTACTGCATGGACACTCCTTTGCAAAAATGTAAGTATGATAGGGACCTAGAAACAAATTAGAGAGTAAGAATAATCTCACCACATTAGATGTTTGTTTTCAAAGTAAAAGTTATTTTCAGTCACTCAATGTACAAAAGCTGAATCAACAGTTGGTACTTTTCTCCCTAATATATCAAAATGAATACTATTATGAATTATGAAAAATCTGTCGAAATAATCATTAAGCATATAAAAAATTATATATTCCTCATAAACACTCCTATCCATTTTGGTCTTCCAGTGAAACCCGTTACCTGAATACTCTGACTAGCTAACTGTCGTGACGTCATAAGAATATCCGCAGTCGCCCTCAGAAACTTTCCCGACTCTCCCCGTGCCACGACTAAGGACAGCAAACATGCACAAGCAACACCAACAAGTGGCGATGACGGGCAGGTTAAAACATCTCCATTACTAGCCGTAGCCAGCCGTAACAGCAAATTAAAAAGGGCATCTGCAAATATAGAAAAAAAGTTTAGATTTTTCAACTCTACGTCAGCAAATCTCAAAGCTAATCTTAGGGAGAGAAAAAATTGTGATAAAAAAAAATCTTAGTCTCAATCATTTTTTGATTCTGAACTGTCGCTGGATTCTTCATAACATCATAGGCAGAAACATACAATGGTCATTTTCAAAAACAAATCCCATCCTACCAATAACTTCTGGAGGTTCTGCTTGCAATGCTTCAGGCTGTTGTCCCTGAAGAATATCAAGCAGGGCTTCTAAAGCACGAATACAGAGGGCTGGGTAAGCAGACACTGATCCTCTTATCAATTCATACACACTTACTAATCCAAGACCAACCATCTGAAAACAATAATTTTTGACTGTTAAATAATTTACAGTACTTACATCTATATCCAAGTTAAATATATGATTTTAGAGAACACTAGCATATGATTTTTTTTTTAAATAAAAATCATTCACATATATGTAAATAGACACCTAAAATTAAAGACAGATGCTCCTGTTTTCTGGAATTTCGGATCTGTGCATATATTTAGAGTACAATGAAATGTGTGCAATATAGAAACAACCATATATACATTAGCATCTCTGAGGGGAATAAGTTACACCCATAACAGAAGGCAACAATCTCCCTTGTAAGGGGAAAGCTCAAGTCAAAGCACACAATTTTCTAGTAGATCCTTCATATCCTAACACCCAGAGGGATGAAGAGGAACCAAAACCAATAGTCACACAGTGTACTTAGGGGACAGCTCGTATGCTGAGGGGCTCGACAGCTGAGCTCAGTTTATCCACACAGCTTCATCTTATAACAACCCTATCCCCCATATATCAGAGAAACAGCACTGTGTAGTTTAGGGTAAATTCCTTTGGAGTGTGTCATCCTTTCACAATCTCTCTTCATCCACCCAAATTTCCTGTTCTCTCTTTTCCGTGCTCCACTGACATACTATATGTATCCAATTTTCTCTCCATCCCATTCATACATCTCATTCTTGGTTTTCCCTTCGTTCCTAGTCCCCTTACTTCTGTTCTACAAACTCCTTTTGCCAGCTGTTCCTCCACTGTTCTTTCCAAATGCCAAAATCAACTTGGTATCCTTTAGTCTAACTTATCAAACATTTCTTTCTAATACCAAATTCTGCTTCACTATCACATTTTTCAGTTCTCACTCTATCCCTTTTTGATATATCTACCATACGTCTCATTTTTACACATAATCTGTTAATTTCATCCACTCTTACATTCTATATCTTTGCTCCATACAATATCATAGGCACAATCACTCTTTTACAACCTCCTCTTTGTATTCATTCCAATATTTTGTACTTATTTTTGACCTCATATAAATAAAATATCCACTTCCTCAAGCTCACCATTCACTATCACATTCAACCTGCTACCATCAACTAGACTTGTCCATCTGATTACTTTACTCTTAATGATATTCATTTATAACTTTCTTCTTTTAAACACCATTACAATCTCAATCACCAACTACTGCACCTCAAATTCTTTTCAGAAATAACCACTATTACAATGCTATCTTCTAATAGTAATTAATTCACATCCCATTACTTTCCAATCTCATCCTACATTTTTTAAATCTCACCCTACCACTCTTGCATTTACTTTCCTTACCACTCCATTTATATACACACCGCAGTCATGTGCATTCTCCAAGTACATGAATGTCTAAAGACATCGTTACTTTTCTCTGAATAGTTCTTACACACCCATCATACTACAAAAACTTAATACAAGCAACCAACTCCTTTCTCTCCTGACCCTGCACTTTTATTTCCTGATGACTCTCTCAGTTACTATACTAAGTCTCTCTATCAACACTTACTCATAACCTTACTACCGTACTCTGCATACATATATCCCCTTTCCCTATCTAGTGGGGCTATGTATGCACTCCTCCAATCCAATGGGACCATACCTTTTTTGAAAAATATAGTTAATCACTGTAACATCTATTCCACAATCGATTCTCAACTTTCTGACCCGAATTGCAAATGATATTCATCTAATCCTGGTGCCTTACCAGTTTTCATCAGTTTCAACGCCACTTAGTCCTCCTCTCTCATAACTGCTCATTCTCCTTACCTATGGTACCTCAGGCATGCTCCTAGCATCTCATGCAGGCACAAATCACAGCCTCTCAATCATCCTCCACATCAAGAAATCCTAATATTACTCAGCCCATCTTATTCTCAATTCTCTCGTCCACTAACAACTACCCATCTGCTCCTCTCACCTTCTTTTCACCACCTTTCACCTCTTTGGACTTTTTTCAGTCACATCCAGAACCTCTTTAAACTAGTTTGAAATTTCAGACAAACATCTAAACATCTCCTCGACTTCTCACCAAATATCACTAGCCCCTCTTCACTTATACCTCCCCTATTTACTCTTTGCAACTACATGTAATATGCATACTACTTCATTCCTACCACTCTGCACCCCTCTTCATTCCACCTTCATTACCTTTTCCTCTGTTTTTCTCATTAATCTCTTCGTGCATACTTGAGGACTTCCTCCTTAAAACATTTTCCCTTCTTCAACTCCCACTTCATTTCTCAGACTTTCCTGGTACTCACATTCTATCTCCTTTTCAAACAGTTCAGTCACTTTCGATATTTCTCTTCCACCTCTTGCTCCACCTTTCATCCACTCTCAATTTTCCATCCACCAGATAATGGGTGGACATTCCAACACTCTTTCCTCTCAAAACGTTCACATTCAATACTTTTCCACATTCTGCACACCCTCTCCCCTCCACAACATAACCATTAATGCTGTATCAACTTATTTCCAATCTTACATTCTGACACAAATATACTTATGAACATCTTTCTTTTTAATGACAGTATACTCAATCATTAATCTCCTCTCAGTACACATCTCTAATACTTCTTTCAACCTCCTTGCAAGTACATTATACTCTCCAATTTCAGCATCCACAGACTCATCTTCTACCACAGCATTCATCTCACCATTCATGGAAAACCTTCCCATACACTAACCTTTGGTATCTGCAACACAGGTTCCTTTCCTTTGTCGGTGTCGTCATCAGTATCTGACTCTGACAATAAGGGTTGTGTTGTCGTCAAGTATACACTCTGTGCTTGGCGAGCAGCATTCTCAAGGACCAAGCCACGTACATGAGCATATACAGCGAAAGAGGAAGGGTTGCCTGGTAGTGCCAATACTGGCATAATCGTACTAGTGGCATTACTTCCACCACCATCACCCTGAAATATAACAAAGTATTACAAATCTTAAATTTCATAAAAATATGTCAAAGGGCTGAAATAAAATAGACATCTCTCTGAAAATATGGCAGAACATTAAAGATAAATATATACTTTGTGCACATTCATTATACTATAAGAAATGCTAATTACTGATCATGATATTAATTCACAAAGGAATATTTTGTATGCAAATGTATTCAAATATATCACTGGTGATTATGGTTTGCATGTACCTTTACAGAAAATGCCAAACAACCACGATAACACTTTCTTATTGGAAATGGTAGTATTTTCAAATAATTGATTATGTTATCAAGTGATGAAATATCAAAGTTCACCTCCAGGAAATTAGAGTAATTATCAATATACATATGAAATACACTGAAATCCCTCTTGTCAAAAGACGTAGCACTGTTTGATAAATCAGAAACAGATAAAAAGCTACCTTCATTTCTTTCTGGGTAGCAAAGCTCCTCTCGGGGTATCTTACTGTTTTTATTCATTTCTGCATTTGATGAAGCAAAACTTACAAATAATTCATCATTGTTAACTGCCTTGTCATGCAATATACATTCTTTACCACCTTCAACAAGCTCTGTATTTGCAGGAGTACATTCTGCATATATGTTATCCATTACAGATGTAATATCTTTCATCTGACGTTCTAGGTCACCAGAAGTACATAATAAAACAGGAGATAAACTCGGTGAGCACACATTTGTATCCATATAATCTCTATTTTTACTCATTCTTGATGGTACACGAATTTCATCATAATTCTTACCAAGTAATGAGCTCGATTTAGATACACTGCCACGAGTCATATTGTCAACTACACTGTTACAGGGTGTTCTTAAAGACTTCATGCTGATGTCACTTATTACTTGATCAGATGGAATTTGTGGTATATCATTTTTATCTCGTCCTTCTTCTTGTGTGCAGTTATGAATGTCTGAGAAAGAAGGGCTCTGAGGGAATGATGAAGGAACAAAGAGTTGAGAATTACCAGATAAGGATATCTGGCTTTCTTCAACACACTTGAGGAATGAATTCATCACAGACTGTTTGTTTTGGCTAAGAGCGTATGATGCTCGTACACTCTCTAATGTTGCAACAGATTTCCTTCGAGACTTTGTATCTTTGGCTTTCCAGACCTTAAAGTCCAAATTACAGCTTAAGGGAATACCAGCAACTGAGTTTCTTCTTTGGGGACTTTTATTTGATGAAGGTGTCAGAAGAGATGACCTGTGTGTAGTATCATACCCATAACAATTGGGACATGCACCCTGCTTTGATACCTGCACATCTACAGAGAGACTTCTCTTCTTCTTTGCATGATCATGAGCTTCATTTAGATTTCCGCACTGGCTTAAGATGCGATAAGTTTTATTGCTTACATTATATATAAGGTCATCAAGTTCTTCATTTTTATTTTTGGTGGCCATTTTCAATAAATAAAAATCCTTATTTCACTAAAATTTGCATAAGCTAGTATTATCCTGTAAATCTAAACATTTTTCCATAAGAGAGAGATGAAATTAGAAACTGCACTTCTTCCTTTAAAACAAATGTGCAGTTAAATACTTTTCAGTAATAATTCATTGACGGTAAATTTCACTACACATTACAGGCTGTAATCAGGAAACTACGCTCTAAGTATTACTGTAACCCTTATATACGCCATTACGTTTGAGGCATTGTCTTAAAAATAGCTTCTTAAGAGATCCACCCTATGGAACAATAGAAGCTATAATAAACACAAAGTTATCCATCTAGATATAACTCTGATACAGTGGGAGAGGAGGCTACACTAAAGTTTCTAAAATTCTCTCTGTCCCAGCATGGATTCCTTGCAGGCAAACTCAGATTTTTTTTACTCATTTATACTGTCCCATAAACATGTCAGGAAGATAACCAATTGTGCATTACATTCATATATGTGGAAAGGCTAATAAAGAAAAATAAGGGAAATTATTGCAAAGCATCGCTTCTGCAAACCAAATTCCAGCAATATAAAGTAATAATGAACAAAAACAAACATTTCCTTCTTAAGACTTGATTTCTAGGCTTTTAGCTACAATAACATGGTGCCAAAATGGTTACAATATCAAAATACTGCAAACATTAAGTACAATATGATATCACTAAAATACAAAGAACAGAGAACATTTTCAAAGTAACTTCCCACGGAAGTTATTCATTCTTCAAGAGTGATGTTATTTGCTAAGTTTTATTTGCAGAATACAAAGGATTTTATAACTCGAAAAACTGTACTCATCTTGAAATTGTCTGCTGAGATGTCCTTTAAAAGTGGTTATCATTCTGAGAATTAAGAAGTTTCAGAAATGATAAAAAAAAAAGAATTACTAAATATGCTTAATGAAAAAATATCTGAGCAAGACACACTACTAAGCTACTATTAATGCTGCTGTTGATATTCGTACCACTACTGGTAGTAAACTACTAGGACTATTACTACTACTACTTAATCTAAAAATACATTTTTCATACCTTTTTCTTTTTGTCTTTATGATGTTTGTTGGACTTCGATTTTCTCCTTATTTTTCGCCGATCCTTCTTTTTCCTGAAATTACAGAAAATGCAAATCATGAGTAACACTGTACTTTGTGATGTAAAATAATTAGTTGAAGCTTTGCTGCAGTTCTGACTTAATTCTTTATAGCTGAAAAGAAATAGCAGAGGGATAACATTCTCCTTTTATGGAGGTCAACAGAAGATTGCCAAGGTAATGGAGAATTTATGAAACAACTTGGTATAGGTGTGAGTGGGATTTCTTGTAAAGAAGCAAAATAACATGAGGGACTTGAAGAGTAATTGTTAGAAAAAAGCTGTGAGTGCGACGAGACTTGGCATAATAAGCCTACAAAAAATTTGAAATCCAGTACTGAATAGCATAGAAAAATTAGAAGTTTGACAGAGAAAAAGAAACAATATGTAAGATATAGCCTCAAAGAGGGCTATTAAAACTGGAGTCTGAGATGATTACCTTATCCTAAAGAGAGGAAGTTTATAAGTAGAGTGCAAAATGGAGGAGTTGCGAAAGCAAATAAACTCATTAAACTGAAAGCATCAGTAGTAACAGATCCTCACCGAAAAACATTTGCAAAGTGTCACCAAAGAGGTGGCAGCCTCAGAGACATTATTTTGGGGGGGAGAAAAAAAAAGGTTATACTGTAATGATTCTGAGAGCTAATAAATCAATAAAATTATGGATACTGATCAAACTCACCTCATATCTGGAAGCACTCTGTAAAGTACGTGAAAATCAGCACGTAATCTCTCCCCATCTTTCATGTAGAGCCCTACTCTGGCACGCACGTTATTCTCGGAGGCACACGTCTTCTCTATGGCACTAAGGCTCCCTCCTGCAGATCCTTCTGAGGAGCCTGAGCCTTCAGATCTATCATCAGCAGTCATTGCTTTGTTCGTTGGCAAAATATTTAATTGTTCGACATCGTTATTCTGTTTATGAGGTCATGTCTGCAAAATAAAAGGATATATAAGCTACAATACAATACAAACAAGGAATGCAAGAGAGGTTATATTTTACAATATACATTAACTGGAGAATACATAAAAAAAACTGCAGCCTCGCATTTGATATGGCAATACCTTTGCTGTTATACTAATATTGCTAAGTAATATATAAGTTATTAAAATTTTCACTGGAAGGAGCTTTACTGTATAAAAACTATACTCACACTGCAAATGGTGTAAAAGAATATATAAAATACAATAATGCAATTTCCAAGATAAACAAAGAGTTAATTGACAGCCCAGTAAAGATATCATGAGAGACTACATACATTTGTTGACAGCCCAAAGATACCATGAGTGATTACATACATTTGTTATCACCCTGAGTGATGAATGATCTTAATGTAATCTTTAAATAAAACACATGAAGTTGTAAAGGACGTAAAAAGGTTAAGTTAGAAGTACAGTACCAAATTAAATAGAATGCTGAGAGGAATGTTACAAATATCAAGTTGTATAGAATAAAAGAATGAATATTACAAACATTACCTTATATAACATGTTAGCAGTGTTAGGTGAAGCATCTTATTATACTCAACAGTTACTCTTCAAAAAAATGACACAGTACTAAAACATTTACGTGACCCATCTGGTTATCTTTAAGTTTTACTCTTCACGATAAAGTGCCTTGCCATTATACATGTCTCTATTAATCCCCATAATCGATGTGGCCACAGGCAGGTTGTAGCTGGGAATTAAGGCTAGATGCCTTTCCTAACGTCTCAAGGTGGGTTCAAGCATGGGTATGTCACTTCCCAAGTCGAGCGTTATAAATACTGCGCTAATGAGGTCCTCTTACTCTTCATGATAATACAGTACTAATATAAAGTGCAACCACATCTCATACATATTGCTCTATCAAACAAATTTGCAGTAACAATATATTTCTATTTTAACACATCAATTTGCTTACTTAATAGCCGTATCTGAGTGAATGCATATAACACAATTTTAACATTGGTCTGTCTGTTAAAATGTAATCATTATCAGAAATATAACTTTACTTTTTGATATTCTGCTAAGTTTCCTGCAGAACACAAACTCATAACTTTTACATAGTTTTTTTATAAAAGAGCAGACACCTAAATCATTATCTCTTGAAGCAAATTAATTCACAAACACTAATAAACTGGAAATCCTTGTAAAGAGCACTGTATATGACTGCGATCAACCACACACGTGCCCGTGCTCTCCTTGCCTTGGCACTATCTAACCGAACCTTACCTAACAGAGCAGATATCAAAAACATTTGTCAGCATTCTGATTAATTCAATAGACCAATAGAAGCATACAGTTAAATATGTGCACACCTTTGCCCTAAAGGGTCACGGTGATACAGTTCTATTGTAAACCTATTCAGTTCAGAGACTAGTTAGAATCTGCTAGCCTTAGAATAGGACAGCAAATGTCGACCTTGTTTTGCATCATATTGATTGGTTAGTTAGTTCATAATTATACTAATGAAGCAAATGAATTTACTATTCATTAAAGAGTGACGTTCGTTCACTGGGTCTCTTATAAAGTTAGAAACAATTTAATTTTAAAATACAGAAAAGGCGACCATGTAAAATTCATTTTTACGATATGAAGTAGTCTTCTCCTAGAAGAAAGTACCGGTAGTTATTATACTAATTAATTCTCAGCCAATGATGAAATATATTAATATAAAAACATGATTTTCCTGTAATCAAGTTCTTACAGTTAGTCTACATTTGGGTAATTTACAAAGGCTTGTAAATTAGTTTACTATGAGTAAACTATGCTTCCAGAAAAATATCTGGCAAGTTTCAATGAGTAAATGTAAACTATCAAACCCCAACACATTCCAGTCATTTCTTCATATTTAAAAAAAAGTAGCTTAATTAGGCTAGTCTTCCCCAATTACGAAAAGAGTTGTGATTTTTTTATATTTCGTCAATTTTTTTTTTTTTTTTTTTGAGTGTGATACCGGGATTGGCAAAAAACCTGCCCTCATCAATAATAGCCTGGGCACGAGAAAATATTAAGAAGAAGGTAAAGAAAAAGGTTATGGACAAGGCAAAGATGAGGTAATGATACACAAATGAAAAGGACAGAATGAAAAATTAGTCAAAGTACAGAGGACCTAGAGATATGTAGGATTAGGCCCTGAGAAGATGATAGATCTGCTTATTGAAGGAAGATAGGTTATAAGAATTTGGAATGACAGGGGGAAGAGAGTTCCAGAGTCTGGTGGTGGATGGGAAGAAACAGTTGCTGCACTGACGAATCCACGAGCTATAAATCTCCACACAGTACCTGTGAGACGAGGCCGCTTGGTGAGTGTTAAGCGGCCTTGGCGGAGGGGGAGGGATGCAACTCACCAATTCATCAGGGCAGCGATGGAAAAGAGAAAGTGGATGATACCTCACGGCGAAGAGTAAGAAAATCCAGATTAGAAGTAAGAGAAGATTCATTAATGAGTCTGACTGCCTTAGAGTCAACTCTATTAAGGAGATAAGTATAAGGAGAAGCATCCCAGATGTGTAAGCAGTATTCTAAGCAGGGACAGATAAGACTTTTATAGATTTTAAGTACCTGTAAAGAGGAAAAGTAATAACAAAAACGAAACAGAACCCTCAGTTTTTTGGATGCAGATTTAGAAATTTGGATTATGTGATTCCTTCAAGACAAGTTAAAAGCACTATGGATTCCTAATATGTTAATAGAATTAATAGGGCAAATTTCGTTAGTTTCAAAGACAATAGGGCTATCAGGAGGTGAAGATGATAAAGAGAGCCAGAAACTGTCTGGGAGGCATTAACTTTAACTAAATTTTGGGTGCCCAACTCAGATACCCTCTGCAAATCGGAGTTGAGAGTAGAAGAAAGAGGGATACCAGACTGATTACAAGTAGCAGATGAAGGTTGTGAAGAAAAGGCAGAGGAAAAGTGAAGGGTAGAATCATCAGCAAAAGTGTGAAGATGAGAGGAAGATGGGGATTGTAGAAGATCATTCATGAAGAGAAGGAACAGATTAGGCGAAAGAACAGAGCCCTGTGGAACACCACTGGTAACAGGGAATGGGCTACATGTTGCACCGTCAACAACTATAGATATAAAACAGTCAGAAAGAAAATTGGAAAAAGAAGTAAAGCCATATGCAGGGAGTCTGGCCAACAGAGCCTTGTGCCAGACTCTGTCAAAAGCCTTCGAGATATCAAGGGCAACGACAAAGGATTCCCCATAGTTTCTCAGAAAAGATGACCATACATGAGCAAGATAGGACAGGAGGTCACCAGTGGATCTTGCCTTGCGGAAGCAGTGCTGGTGATCGGAGTTAAGTGAATTAGATTTAAGGCTTTTCAAGAAGTGAGCATTGATCAAAGTTTCGAAAACATAAGCAATAGAAGAGGTTAGGGCAATAAGTCGGTAGTTTGAAGGAATAGAGCGGTCACCCTTCTTAGGAACAAGTTGCACTAGAGTATGCTTCCAAGATGAAGGATAGATACAGGTTGACAGAATGAGGCAAAAAAGATGGCAAAGTACAGGAGCAAGTTCATCTGAAAACTCCTTAAGGTACCTTGCAGGGATACCATCGGGACCAGATGCCTTGTTTGTCTCTAGCGAGCGAAGAACCTTACGAACTTTGCATGAAGAAAGAATAAGGGAGGGCATAGGGTTAGAGAGGGGTAAAGATTGAGGGACAGGTGCGCTGGAATAATTTACAGAAGAGTTGGCAGAAAAATGAGAGCCAAAGAGAGTGGCTTTGTCAGTGAGAGAGCAAGCTATAGAACCATCAGAACGAATGAGAGGGGGAAAGCATGAGTTACAGAAGTTTTTGGCTAAGGACCAGAAACATCTGTCAGTGGGAGAGGAGTTAAGGTCATCAACTTTCCTTCTAATAAAGGAAACCTTAGACCGTTGAATCTGAGCAATACAGCGATTCCTAGCTACAGTTATAGCAGAGCGAGTTAAATCGGAAGGAAAAGCTTGGTATGACCGGTGTGCCCGATTCCTGGCCTGAACAGCCATGGAGCAGGCACGGTCAAACCAAGGTTTAGAGGGAGAAAAAGTTCTCGTAGAGGAGGGGATGTACACCTCCATTTCTGAGGTTATAATCTAAGCAACTTTTAGGGATACCTGATCAGGTGTGAAAGTAAACATTCATGTTTCAATTTTTACTGCCATTTTATGTGCCTTACTTATTCCCCATTCACATGAAGTGGGTCACAAACAGGTTGAAGCTATAAGGGGGATGGCCAAGTATTACGGCTTATCTCGACTCCCTTTGAAAGTGATATTTATATTTTTCCTATGGTTTCTGAAGTGTTATGAATGAAATGGCCCTCAAACCTGATGGAAATTCCTCCTAACCTAACAAAAAATCTTGACATAGCGAGTTCTACTAAAACAGCATAAGAAAGTCGTCAAGGAACATCATGCTCATCACTTCCGGACTTGCTCGCTTTACCACTACATTTACCTTTCAATAATTCGTATATGAATAAAAGAAGAAAAATTCCCATAACATTAAAAAAAAAGAGTTTCATCAGAGCAACCAATTCCTTCTTTTCAAATCAAATCTAAAGTGGGGGTTGGTTATCACATACAAGCCTAAGAATGAGTATATATGAGGAACAGCACAGGTAGGATGGTTAGGGAACATGGTGAGAGTAGGGGGACTAAGATAGTTTGGGAACAGGCTGAGGAGATATAAGAAGTTTGCTGGGAAAGATGCTCAGTATTGGGGTGCCAGGCAGGAGGAGAAAGAGGAAAGCCAAGGAAAAGATGTATGGAGTGACGAGGGAGGACACGAAGGTGTCTGGAGTGACGGAGGACGCAGGAGATAGGATGATACAGAGAAGACTGATCCGCTGTGGCGATTTGAAGGAAGACGCCAAAAGATATCAAGTCGATAATGTCTCTGGGGTAGAGCAAGCAAAATGAAAATACAAAAAAATTGAAAAAATCTAAAGAAACTTTAAAAACAATAATTTATCAGTTCTTTTCTTAACTGGGGGGAGAACTAACCTAATCAAACCAAACCCAAAATAAAAATGTCTCGATTTTTTTTTTTTTATAATTAGGGGTGTGAATGTAATACTACACCATTATAAAATGTGGTTAGGTTGGGAAAGTTAGTTCACCCTTTTTGGCGCTATTGATATTTATTCCATGTTTGGTATTTCCATTTTGCTCGTTGGAAAATGCGAATATATTTAATATATATCAATTTTACACATGCAAACTCTCCCCGATGCTAAAATGTAAAAAAAAAAAACTACACAATTTAAAAAAAATACTAGATATAATCTACGTCCCAATGAAATGGGGAATGGGTAATACTGTCCAATTACAAGAAATAATAACCAATTTACCGATGAAATAAAGAAGAGAGGAGCAGGGGAGAATTTCACAGTTGATATGTAATAGGCTCCAAGGAATTCATTTATCTGAATTAAAAAATAAATATATCACTTCAATTATGCCCACATACACCCCATAAGACACCGACACTCAAGAAACACGCTAGACGGGTCGTTCTAGCTAAAAATCTAGGAAAAATCGCTAGATGCGCCAGGAATATCGCTATGGCAAACAACATTTTAATGTACCTAAAATATTTCTCACATAGGATATACATCACAGATCCTCAAATAATTTACATTAAATTTACATTTATTTACATATATTGAGGAAAAAAATAGAAAACTAAAAAAAAAAACATTCTAAGCGGTCATAAGTCTCCTTTTATGTAAGATTGGAAAACATAATTAGATAGATTAAAACAATGTGATATTCTAGAGTGAAAAACGGGAATGAAAATAAATTAATAGATATATAAGCAAATAATTCTTGGCATAAAGGCAATTAAATATTAGTCTTGTCTGTTCATACTAAATATATCAATATTATGTATGAATTGGGAATTCGCCAAAAAAAATCCACCAAAAGAGCTATGTTGGCTACTCTGGACTTAGCTCTAATGTTTTCAATCCCGTACGACAGAACTGTCCTCTAAGGCTTTCGTTTACATAAAATATCGACATAAAAATCATGTATTCACTTAAAATATAATATATTTATTATTAAAAATATAATATTTCACTTTTACAATTATTTCCAATAATCAAAATCTCCCAAAATATCTAGACAATTTAAATAACGTTGTAAATTTCTTAAGACAAAGACAAAGACAAGAATATTCCGAACAGTGAATAGTATTTAATAGTTAAAATCGAAGTATATAACATGGCATATTTCTTACTATGTAAATGTTACTAAATTCCAACTGTCCTAAGGTAACTGAAGATATATATATATATATATATATATATATATATATATATATATATATATATATATATATATATATATATATATATATATATATATATATATATATATATATATATATATATATATATATATATATATATATATATATATATATATATATATATATATATATATATATATATATATATATATATATATATATATACAGAAATATTCCATGTATTTTTAAAATATTGAATTAAAAAATATATTCACATTTATAAATACTTAAATAGTTGAAAGCATCCACAGTCACTGGCGTGTATAAATCATTATTTTTATAAGACATGGACAAAGGCAAGCATATCAAGAACAGTGACTAAGGTTTAATATATGTGAATGAAAAATATTACATATATATTACAATTCAAATAGTCCTACATTCCAAAACTCTTTTTCTATGCCTACATGTACACTGAATATTTTTGGATATTCGTTACACATCTCTTATCATCCCTTCACATCTGACAAGTCACTACTCTCCCCATCTCTGTTTCTCTTTATATTTTCTTCGTGCTCAGGCACGATGAGGGAATCTTTTTCTTTTTTTTTCTTTTTTGACCCTTCCTAGTATGACACATTATATATATATATATATATATATATATATATATATATATATATATATATATATATATATATATATATATATATATATATATATATATCATATATAATTTGTAGAAGGGGTCACCCACTGTAAAAGGAAGGCTATAACCAAATGTGAAGTTGCCAAGAATAAAGGAAAATAGCCATTGCCATGAGTAACACCATTTGAGAAAGGGATCCTTGGGGGTAATGATCAAAATTTCACCATTTCATATGAGTCAAATATATTCAAGAATAATCAATCTCTCAGGCAGTTTACACCAAGCGAATCGAGTTGATTCAGTGAAAATCAAGATTCATAATTCGTCTTGATTCGCCACAAGAATTTCAATGGAACCGTTTACACCAAGCGAATCGAGTCAGTTCACATCATGCTGATTCATGGCGATTCAGATTCACTGATTGGTTCGGACCCATTTTTTCATCAGTGAAGACGAATCAGCCCGAGGAGAAGCACAATGCTAGCGGACGTCCTGATCAGTTTAGTACAAGAACAACGTGCTATATACGATCCTAGTGATCCTATAAACCGAGATCGGGCCTCATCAGGAGCTCCTGATGAGGCCCGGTGGAGGATGAAAATTTTGAGCATCTGCTGTTTAAATATAAACCTTTCTAAGGGTGGATCTCTCTCTCTCTCTCTCTCTCTCTCTCTCTCTCTCTCTCTCTCTCTCTCTCTCTCTCTCTATATATATATATATATATATATATATATATATATATATATATATATATATATATATATATATATATATATATATATATATATATATATATATATATATATATATATATATATATATATATATATATATATATATATATATATATATATATATATATATATATATATATATATATATATATATATATATATATATATATATATATATATATATATACACGAGTCATGAGATTTATCTTGGGATGTTCTCTCTCTACCCGTATTGTGAGTATGCAGTTGGAGCTCAACTTGCCCCCTCTTGTTGAGAGGATTTATGCCAATGTGTCCTATTTTACTGTTAAGTGTCTTCACTACCCCTTTCTTGCTCCGTACTTCTCTGCTGTCATGAGGACGTCCCTGGATCCAGACGCACCCAGGCACCCACTTCGAGCAGGAGGTCATAACCTTATCAGGGTGGTGAGTGACATCCTCCGTGGCCTTGACATCGACCTGCCAGTGCAGGCGGCTGTCCCAGATTTACCACCCTGGCGTGTCCCCCTCCCCGCTGTCACATATACACTGACCTCGAAGGATGTCTATCCCCCCTTGCAGAGACAGTTAGCTCTGGAGACTATCGCTGATGTATCCACGTCTGTCCCTGCAGCGCACCACATCTATGTTGATGGTTCTGTGCAAGCAGATGGGAGGGCGGCATGTGCTGTGTTTTCCCCCACCATGGAGCCGCCTGTGCCGGCTGATTCATGGATTGGCCGTAGACTACCCACCTCGTCGAGCTCCACCTACTGTGAACTGAATGCCATCTTGGATGCCGTGACTCTCCTTGTTCGACGACGAGTGAATGGGGTAATAATTTGTGACTCCCAATCGGCCCTACAAGCCCTATCCTCGCCAAGACCTATCTGTGGCCGTGCTGTGGGAGATATACTATGTCGCCTCGCGGCCGCTCGGGATGCTTCTCTTGTTGTGTCATTTGTATGGACTCCATCCCACATTGGGCTGACTGGCAACGACACAGCGGATCGTCTTGCCAAGGCGGCCTGTATGCTGGATGGGCATGCTGTGGACGCTGAGCCCTCCCTCTGATGCCTACGTAACATCATCTACTCAGCTGGGTTTGCCATGACGGTCCAGCGCAGGGACACGGAGAGGGCCAACAGTGTGTCCATACAGCACCATGTTCACTTTCTTCACAGTCGCTACAAGTATCGCAGACGCGGGTTAATGGTGCGGAAAAACAATGTAGTTAGTGCTCGGCTCAGAATGGGGTATCGGCCTTTATGGCAGGTCTCCCAGACTCTAGATATGCCACAGTACACCTCCTGTACATTATGCGACCGTCCTAATGCTAACACTCTTGACCACTATTGTTTTCAGTGCCCCACAGTAGGAGATGTTTTACCACGAGGTCAGAACTTAATACAGATCTGCTCATTTTTACTTAATGATGACAACCTTGATGTTATTCTTGCTCGTTATCCTCACTTTGGTGGCCATCAATTATACTGAATTCTACATATATTTTCTGTATGTTGCTGTATAATTCTGTTTGTGCATTCTGCGTTTCTCTGAGCTTTGTTTTTGCATATAATGTACTCTATGCTGCCATACTATGAGTTGTGTGTTAGTATGCAGCAATGTTTTATCAATATGTACACCTCCCTGTAAACCATGTTCAATTCTTGGTTTTGTATCCATCTGAAGCATTATTTGTATGAACTCATGTAATGTCTGACGCCTTGGCGCAATAAATTAATAAAATAAATAAAATAATCTGTCTCTCTCTCTCTCTCTCTCTCTCTCTCTCTCTCTCTCTCTCTCTCTCTATATATATATATATATATATATATATATATATATATATATATATATATATATATATATATATATATATATAAATATATATATATATTATCTAGCTTCGTTTGGTTCTAGATTTCAAAAATATCAAAATAAAAATTAAGTCGGGTATAAGTAGAGGTAGAGGTTGTATAGATCAGATTTTTATAGTTAGGCAGTTATGTGCGAAGTATTTAGCAAACGGTAAGGATGTGTATTTTGCATTTTTGGATCTGGAGAAAGCGTATGATAGAGTTGATAGAGAGGTAATGTGGAATGTTTTGAGGTTATCTGGAATTGATGGTAGACTGTTGCAAGCATTGAAGAGTTTGTATGAGGGCAGTAGAGCTTGTGCTAGGGTAGGGAATGAAGTGAGTGAGTGATTTCCAGTGAGTGTGGGACTGAGACAGGGATGTGTGATGTCACCATGGCTGTTCAATTTGTATATTGATGGAGTCGTAAGAGAGGTGAATGAGCGAGTGCGTAGTCGAGGTTTGAGAATGGTAGATGGGGATGATAACGAGTGGGAGCTGAATCCGTTACTGTTTGCAGATGATACTTTGGTGGTGGCAGATTCAGAGAAGAAGCTGTGTCAGTTAGAGTCAGAATATGGAATGGTGTGTGAGAGAAGGAAGTTGCGAGTGAATGTGGGAAAGAGTACAAGTGTACAAGAAATGAGGATGGTGCTGGATTGAATATTATGTTGAATGGAGAAACACTTGAGGAAGTTAATCAGTTTAAGTATTTAGGCTCGGTTATAGCTGCAAAAGGTGGAGTGGAAGCAGATGAGTGTCACAGAGTGAATGGAAGGATGTAAAGTATTGGGTGTGTTGAAAGGAGTGATGAAGAATAGAGGGTTGGAAACGAATGTTAAGAAAGTTTTGTATGAGAAAGTAGCTATGCCAACTGTGATGTATTGATCAGAATTATGGGGTATGAAAGTAAGTGAGAGACGGAAACTAAATGTGTTTGAGATGAAATGCCTGAAGAGTATGAATGGTGTGTCTCGGTTGGATAGGGTTAGGATTGAAGTGGTGAGAGCAAGAACGGGTGTGAGGAAAGAATTGGCAGCCAGAGTAGATATGAATGTTCTGAGATAGTTTGGTCATGTGGAGAGAATGGATGATGAAAGACTGCTGAAAGAGAGTTGATGGGAGAAATGCTAGAGGGAGGCGTAGGTTTGGGTAGATGGATGGAGTAAGGAGAACCCTGAATGATAGGAGGATGGATATGAGGGAAGCAAGTGAGCGTGCTAGGAATAGGAATGAGTGGCGAGCGATTGTGATGCAGCTCTGATGGGGATCTGCTGTTACCACGGGGCTGCATCTTACAGAGGTAGCCCTGTGATGGGGGCAGTAGAGGAGTTAGCATTATGAAGCGACACAGGTTGTGGAAGAGCCGGGAGGATGGGTTGTGGCACTCCAGCAGTGCTATCTGAACGGTCGCTAGCTCCCTCGTTATTGTCCATAGAGCAAAGTAAGCCCCGTATTGTTTCTTTTTTTTATGTCGGCTGACCCCCAAATTGGGAGAAACAGCCAAGGTAAATGTGTAGAAATAAGGGAGGGATCTTGCTCGATAGGCTGCCTTGACAATGCCTGTTGAGTGGTGACTCAGACTCAGTCAGTGGGAATTATACTGATTCAAAATGACTTGAGTCAAATGATTCTTCATGAATTGAATCGATTTGATTTGCTTAGTGTAAACGCAGCCTTAGTCATAATGATTCAGGAATAACACAAGTTTTTAGTATATTCAATGAGTATTTTCATGATATCACTAATGACTATTGCTTAAAATGCAAATATTGGAAATGTAAGTTGAATTAATTTTTATGATCATACCTTATATAAAATAATTATGCAAATGCTGATGCAAATGATAATGCACAAAAAATCAACACTCTCTAAAAGAAGAGGATAATATTAAAAGTAATACAACAACAAAATATAAATGGAAATATCACAAATTATGAGAAAGGTCTTAGGAAAATAGGGAAGGTCACTATTCCATCAGGATTCTGGTACCTTAAAAAATTTAATAACTATCTTAATGTCCTAATACGTAGACACTCACAAAATTTTCCACTTACAACTAGTGTTGTTGTTGCTGTTGTTGTTGTCGTTCCGGTTTTACGTCACGGATTCCCTTTTCAACCAAGGGCTAGGACATTTGCCTTCTTGTTTTGGCAGATGTAATCCATATATCCGAAAAGAAAAGTACCTACACACACACAGAAGATCAGGGGATGGAGCCTCATTAATATTGTTATACACAAATGCTGATGGATTAGCTGGTAAGGCAGTAGAATTAAAAGATAGGATTCACAACAGTAAGGCAGATATAGTAACAATTACAGAGACTAAGTTGAATGAGGACATAAACAGTGTCGCAGTTTTTCCTAAGGGCTTCAGAATATTAAGGGTTGAAAGATCTGAGAGGACTGGTGGAGGGATAGCACTGCTCATAAGTGAAAGGATTCAAGTTGAAGAAATAAACCTGGCTATAGAAAGTGAGTTCAAGGAATTTCTTGTTGCTCGCATAAATACTGGGTCAGAGAGCATTATAATAACTGTTGTATATATCCCACCAAGGAACCAGAATAGGCTACAAGTTTATGAGGAAAGTCATATAGGTACTACTGAAGTCATAAACTCAGTTGTTAACATGGCACTGGAGAGAAAATGTAATATTTTGATTATGGGAGATTTTAATCATTAAAAGATAGATTGGATAAATCTTGACCCACACAGTGGTGAGGACTCATTCGGGGCAAGATTCCTTGATTGTGTACACGGGAATTTATTACACCAACATGTAATGGAACTAACGAGGGCCAGGGGTGGGGATGAGCCATCACTACTTGATCTAGTATTCACAGATAATGTGTTGGATATTGAAAAAAATTGAGTATGAACCACCAATTGGAAAGACTGACCACTGTGTGTTGTTGATGGAGTATATCATTGAAGATATTCTGCCTGAGAGTAGAGGCACTGAGGACATGAGGAGAAACTATCCGAGGAGATTACATTAAAATGCATGAGTTTTTTGCAGTTATTGACTGAATAACCTTATTTTACAACAAATCTGTACAAGAAATGTATGACATCTTTTGTGTGAAGTATGGGAAGATAGTAGATTGCTGCATACCTTTCACCAAAGTAGGTGTAATTCATGCCAGAGAGGAATGGTTCGATAATGAGTATAAAAGAGCTAAGGAGTGGAGAGAAAATTGCTGGAGAAAGTATAGGAGGAGAAAAAACATAAATGCCTGGCAAACCTACAAAAGAGCAAGAAATGACTACCTAAGTTTAAGAAGAGAGGCAGAGATAGACTATGAGAGGGACATCACCAGGAAGGCTGAAGAAAATCCCAAGCTTTTCCACAGCTTTATCAGAGGAAAGCTGAAGGTAAAAGAACAGGTTTTAAGGCTAAATAGAGCGGATGGAAGCATCAATGAGATGGATGAAGAGATCTGCAAAGAATTGAACAAGGAGTTTCAGTCAGTATTTACAGTAGAAAATACCCCACCCCCTCAGATTGCAGAGATAGAAACTCAAGGGCCGGTATTAGAGAACATCAGCCTTACAGCCACAAAGGTATGCAAAGCGCTGATGGAGTTAGATGTTTATAAAGCTACAGGTCCTGATGATATATCCCCTCATGTGCTTAAAAAATGCGCAAACTCAATATCAGTGGCACTAAGTATCATATTTAAAAAGTCACTGGAGTCAGGAGAGATTCCAAGATGCTGGAAACAAGCAAATGTGATACCTATCTTTAAAAAGGGAAGAAGGGATACGGCTCTGAAATATAGACCAGTGTCCTTGACCAGCATAGTTTGCAAAGTTATGGAGAAACTACTAAGGAAACATATCTCTCTTCACTTGGAATCCTTCAACCTTTTGTCAGTGAGGCAACATGGCTTCAGAGAAGGGAGATCAACAGTAACAATCTTATTAGAATTTTATGATGAGGTAAGACGAATCTTACAGGAAAGAGAGGGCTGGGCAGATTGCATATTCCTAGACTTCCAGAAAGCGTTTGACACTGCTCCACATGGGAGACTTATTAGGAAGCTGCAAGCAATGGCTAGAATAGGTGGAAATGTCTTGGGATGGATAAAAACCTACTTAGAAGGAAGGGAACAGAGGGTTAGAGTAAGACACTCAGTGTCTGAATGGAGAAGAGTTAGTAGTGGAGTTCCACAGGGTTCAGTTTTAGGGCCACTTTTGTTCCTTGTATATGTAAATGACCTACCAGAGTCTGTAAATTCATTCATGAATATGTTTGCAGATGATGCAAAGATTGTGAAGAAAGTAAAAAAACGAGAACAATGGTAGAGAACTTCAGAAAGATCTAAATAGTCTGCATGAGTGGTCAGAAAAGTGGCTAGTGAAATTCAATGCTTCAAAATGTGGGGTAATGAGAATTGGTACAAGTGCAAGAAGGCCCAAGCTTGACTACTCGGTAGCAGGAGTACAACTTCAAGAGACAGAAAATGAGAGAGATCTAGGAGTAAACATACTGGCAGATTTGTCTCCAGAAATACATATAAATGGCATAGTAAGGGCAGCATATGCATTCTTATCAAATGTAAGGGTAGCCTTCAGGCACATGGACAAGGAAATGTTCAGAAATATTTATGTAAGCTATGTGAGGCCAAAACTCGAATATGCAGCCCCCTTTTGGAATCCGCACTTAAAAAAGCACATAGCTAAGCTTGAAAAAGTTCAAAGAAATGCCACGAAACTGGTGCCAGAAATACGCAATCTCAGTTATGATGAGTGGCTGAGGGAATTAGACTTACCATCACTCGAAGCTAGAAGATTGAGGGGGGATATGGTGACAGTCTTTAAATTCCTTCATGGTTATGATAGAGTGGATAGGGATCGATATTTTGATAAGGCTGGCTCTAGAACTAGAGGTCATAGTTTGAAGCTTCGTAAGAAATCTTCTTTTCAGAATGTAAGGAAATACTTTTTCAGTGTAAGAGTAGTTGACAATTGGAATTCGCTAAGCGAGGAGGTAGTTAATGCTATCTCAATCCATAGTTTTAAGGACAGGTATGATAAGTATCACTAAGTATAAAATGGAACCGATCAGGAGACGGGTAGATACGAGCTTTGGGTTCTTTCCCGTAAACACAATTAGGTAATCACAATTAGGTAATCACACACAAACACATACACACACACACAGAATTTCTTGTTGCTCGCATAAATACTGGGTCAGAGAACATAATAATAACTGTTGTATATAACCCACCAAGGAACCAGAATAGGCTACAAGTTTATTAGGAAAGTCATATAGGTACTATTGAAGTCATAAACTCAGTTGTTAATATGGCACTGGAGAGAAAATGTAGGATTTTGATTATGGGAGATTTTAATCATAAAGAGATAGATTGCATAAATCTTGACCCACACAGTGGTGAGGACTCATTCGGGGCAAGATTCCTAGATTGCGTACACGGGAATTTCCTACACCAACATGTAATGGAACCAACGAGGGCCAGGGGTGGGGATGAGCCATCACTACTTGATCTAGTATTCACAGATAATGTGTTGGATATTGAAAAAATTGAGTATGAACCACCAATTGGAAAGACTGACCACTGTGTGTTGTTGATGGAGTATATCATTAAAGATATTCTGCCTGAGAGTGGAGGCACCGAGGACATGAGGAGGAATTATCCGAAAGGAGATTACATCAAAATGAATGAGCTTTTTGTAGTTATTGACTGGAGAACCTTATTTTACAACAAATCTGTACAAGAAAGGTATGACATCTTTTGTGAGAAATACGGGAAGATAGTAGATTGCTGCATGCCAGAGAGGAATGGTTCGATAATGGGTGTAAAAGAGCTAAGGAGTGGAGAGACAAATGCTGGAAAAGGTATAGGAGGAGAAAAAACACAAATGCCTGGCAAACCTACAAAAGAGCAAGAAATGACTACCTAAGTAAAAGGAGAGAGGCAGAGAAAGACTATGAGAGGGACATCACCAAGAAGGCTAAAGAAAATCCCAAGCTTTTCCACAGCTTTATCAGAGGAAAACTGAAGGTAAAAGAACAGGGTTTAAGGCTAAAGAGAGCGGATGGAAGCATCACTGAGATGGATGAAGAGATCTGCAAAGAATTGAACAAGGAGTTTCAGTCAGTATTTACAGTAGAAAATACCCCACCCCCTCAGATTGCAGATAGAAGCTCAAGGGCCGGTATTAGAGAACATCAACCTTACAGCCACATAGGTATGCAAAGCGCTGATGGATTTAGATGTTCATAAAGCTACAGGTCCTGATGACATATTCCCTCATGTACTTAAAAAATGCACAAACTCAATATCATTGGCACTAAGTATCATATTTAAAAAGTCACTGGAGTTAGGGGAGATTCCAAGATGCTGGAAACAAGCAAATGTGATACCTATCTTCAAAAAGGGAAGGAGGGATACGGCTTTGAACTATAGACTAGTTTCCTTGACGAGCATAGTTTGCAAAGTTATGGAGAAACTACTAAGGAAACATATCTCTCTTCACTTGGAATCCTTCAACTTTTTGTCAGTGAGGCAAAATGGCTTCAGAGAAGGTAGATCAACAGTAACAAACTTATTAGAATTTTATGATGAGGTAAGCCGAATCTTACAGGAAAGAGAGGGCTGGGCCGATTGCATATTCCTAGACTTCCAGAAAGCGTTTGTCACTGTTCCACATGGGAGACTTATTAGGAAGCTGCATGCAATGGCTAGAATAGGTGGAAATGTCTTAGAATGGATAAAAACCTACTTAGAAGGAAGGGAACAGAGGGTTAGAGTAAGACACTCAGTGTCTGAATGGAGAAGAGTTAGTAGTGGAGTTCCACAGGGTTCAGTTTTAGGGCCACTTTTGTTCCTTGTATATGTAAATGACCTACCAGAGTCTGTAAATTTATTCATGAATATGTTTGCAGATGATGCAAAGATTGTGAAGAAAGTAAAAAACGAGAACAATGGTAGAGAACTTCAGGAGGATCTACATCGTCTGCATGAGTGGTCAGAAAAGTGGCTAATGAAATTCAATACTTCAAAATGTAAGGTGATGAGAATGGGTACAAGTGCAAGAAGGCCCAAGCTTGACTACTCGGTGGCTGGAGTACAACTTCAAGAGACAGAAAATGAGAGAGATCTAGGAGCAAACATACTGGTAGATTTGTCTCCAGAAATACATATAAATGGCATAGTAAGGGCAGCATATGCATTCTTATCAAATGTAAGGGTAGCCTTCAGGCACATGGACAAGGAAATGTTCAGAAATATTTATGTAAGCTATGTGAGGCCAAAACTCGAATATGCAGCCCCCTTTTGGAATCCACACTTGAAAAAGCACATAGCTAAGCTTGAAAAAGTTCAAAGACATGTCACGAAACTGGTGCTAGAAATGCGCAATCTCAGTTATGATGAGAGGCTGAGGGAATTAGACTTACCATCACTCGATGCTAGAAGATTGAGGGGGGATATGGTGAGAGTCCTTAAATTCCTTCATGGTTATGATAGAGTGGATAGGGATCGATATTTTGATATGGCTGGCTCTAGAACTAGAGGTCATAGTGTGAAGCTTCGTAAGAAAACTTCTTTGCAGGATGTAAGGAAATACTTATTCAGTGTAAGAGTAGTTGATAACTGGAATTCACTAAGCGAGGAGGTAGTTAATGCTATCTCAATCCATAGTTTTAAGGACAGGTATGATAAGTATCACTAAGTACAAAATGGAACCGATCAGGAGACGGGAAGATACGAGCTTTGGGCTCTTTCCCATAAACACAATTAGGTAAGTACAATTAGGTAAGTACACACACACACACATACACAAACTCGAATATGCAGCCCCCTTTTGTCATCCACACTTGAAAAAGCACATAGCTAAGCTTGAAAAAGTTCAAAGACATGCCACGAAACTGGTGCCAGAAATACGCAATCTCAGTTATGATGAGAGGCTGAGGGAATTAGACTTACCATCACTCGAGGCTAGAAGAGTGAGGGGGGGATATGGTGACAGTCTTTAAATTCCTTCATGGTTATGATAGAGTGGATAGGGATCGATATTTAGATATGGCTGGCTCTAGAACTAGAGGTCATAGTTTGAAGCTTCGTAAGAAAACTTCTTTGCAGGATGTAAGGAAATACTTTTTCAGTGTAAGAGTAGTTGATAATTGGAATTGGCTAAGCGAGGAGGTAGTTAATGCTATCTCAATCCATAGTTTTAAGGACAGGTATGATAAGTATCACTAAGTCTAAAATGGAAGCGATCAGGAGACGGGAAGATACGAGCTTTGGGCTCTTTCCCGTAAACACAATTAGGTAATCACAATTAGGTTATCACATATATATATATATATATATATATATATATATATATATATATATATATATATATATAATATATATATATATATATATATATATATATATATATATATATATATATATATATCGTAGGAAAAGCACATTAAATAAAACAACGAATATATATATATATATATATATATATATATATATATATATATATATATATATATATATATATATATATATATATATATATATATATATATATATATATATATATATATATATATATATATATATATATATATATATGTATATATATATATATATATATATATATATATATATATATATATATATATATATATATATATATATATATATATATATATATATATGATATATATATATATATATATATATATATATATATATATATATATATATATATATATATATATATATATATATATATATATATATATATATATATATATATATATATATATATATATAAAGTACTTATCAATTTCGTGACCTAAACTGGTCACCTTCTCAAAGTACAATGGCAAGAGATACAACTAGCAAAACCTAGTTGTATCTCTTGCCATTGTACTTTGAGAAGGTGACTAGTTTAGGTCACGAAATTAATAAGCACTTTTTATATATATATTTTCGTTGCTTTATTTAATGGGTTTTTCCTACCATTTTAGACTGTATGTTAACCGTTCAGTGTTATTAATATATATATATATATATATATATATATATATATATATATATATATATATATATATATATATATATATATATATATATATATATATATATATATATATATATACACACGGGAAAAAAAGTGTAGGATTTTGATTATGGGAGACTTTAATCATAAAGAGATAGATTGGATAAATCTTGACCCACACAGTGGTGAGGACTCATTTGGGGCAAGATTCCTAGATTGCGTACAAGGGAATTTCCTACACCAACATGTTATGGAACCAACGAGGGCCAGGGGTGGGGATGAGCCATCACTACTTGATCTAGTATTCACAGATAATGTGTTGGATATTGAAAATATTGAGTATGAACCACCAATTGGAAAGACTGACCACTGTGTGTTGTTGATGGAGTATATCATTGAAGATATTCTTCCTGAGAGTAGAGACACTGAGGACATGAGGAGGAACTATCCGAAAGGAGATTACATCAAAATGAATGAGCTTTTTGCAGTTATTGACTGGAGAACCTTATTTTACAACAAATCTGTACAAGAAATGTATGACATCTTTTGTGAGAAATATGGGAAGATAGTAGATTGCTGCATACCTGTCACCAAAGTAGGTGTAATTCATGCCAGAGAGAAATGGTTCGAAAATGGGTGTAAAAGAGCTAAGGAGTGGAGAGACAAATGCTGGAAAAGGTATAGGAGGAGAAAAAACATAAATGCCTGGCAAACCTACAAAAGAGCAAGAAATGACTACCTAAGTAAACGGAGAGAGGCAGAGAGAGACTATGAGAGGGAAATCACCAGGAAGGCTAAAGAAAATCCCAAGCTTTTCCACAGCTTTATCAGAGGAAAACTGAAGGTAAAAGAACAGGTTTTATGGCTAAAGAGAGCGGATGGAAGCATCACTGAGATGGATGAAGAGATCTGCAAAGAATTGAACAAGGAGTTTCAGTCAGTTTTTACAGTGGAAAATACCCCACCCCCTCAGATTGCAGTGATAGAAGCTCAAGGGCCGGTATTAGAGAACATCAACCTTACAGCCACATAGGTATGCAAAGCCCTGATGGATTTAGATGTTCATAAAACTACATGTCCTGATGACATATCCCCTCATGTGCTTAAAAAATGCGCAAACTCAATATCAGTGGCACTAAGTATCATATTTAAAAAGTCACTGGAGTCAGAGGAGATTCCAAGATGCTGGAAACAAGCAAATGTGATACCTATCTTCAAAAAGGGAAGGAGGGATACGGCTCTGAACTATAGACCAGTTTCCTTGACCAGCATAGTTTGCAAAGTTATGGAGAAACTACTAAGGAAACATATCTCTCTTCACTTGGAATCCTTCAACTTTTTGTCAGTGAGGCCGAATCTTACAGGAAAGAGAGGGCTGGGCAGATTGCATATTCCTAGACTTCCAGAAAGCTTTTGACACTGTTCCACATGGGAGACTTATTAGGAAGCTGCAAGCAATGGCTAGAATAGGTGGAAATGTTTTGGAATGGATAAAAACTTACTTAGAGGGAAGGGAACAGAGGGTTAGAGTAAGACACTCAGTGTCTGAATGGAGAAGAGTTAGTAGTGGAGTTCCACAGGGTTCAGTTTTAGGGCCACTTTTGTTCCTTGTATATGTAAATGACCTACCAGAGTCTGTAAATTTATTCATGAATATGTTTGCAGATGATGCAAAGATTGTGAAGAAAGTAAAAAACGAGAACAATGGTAGAGAACTTCAGGAGGATCTAAATAATCTGCATGAGTGGTCAGAAAAGTGGCTAATGAAATTCAATACTTCAAAATGTAAGGTAATGAGAATGGGTACAAGTGCAAGAAGGCCCAAGCTTGACTACTCGGTGGCTGGGGTACAACTTCAAGAGACAGAAAATGAGAGAGATCTAGGAGTAAACATACTGGCAGATTTGTCTCCAGAAATACATATAAATGGCATAGTAAGGCAGCATATGCATTCTTATCAAATGTAAGGGTAGCCTTCAGGCACATGGACAAGGAAATGTTCAGAAATATTTATGTAAGCTATGTGAGGCCAAAACTCGAATATGCAGCCCCCTTTTGGAATCCGCACTTGAAAAAGCACATAGCTAAGCTTGAAAAAGTTCAAAGACATGCCACGAAACTGGTGCCAGAAATACGCAATCTCAGTTATGATGAGAGGCTGAGGGAATTAGACTTACCATCACTCGAAGCTAGAAGAGTGAGGGGGGATATGGTGACAGTCTTTAAATTCCTTCATGGTTATGATAGAGTGGATAGGGATCGATATTTTGATATGGCTGGCTCTAGAACTAGAGGTCATAGTTTGAAGCTTCGTAAGAAAACTTCTTTGCAGGATGTAAGGAAATACTTTTTCAGTGTAAGAGTAGTTGATAATTGGAATTGGCTAAGCGAGGAGGTAGTTAATGCAATCTCAATCCATAGTTTTAAGGACAGGTATGATAAGTATCACTAAGTCTAAAATGGAACCGATCAGGAGACGGGAAGATACGAGCTTTGGGCTCTTTCCCTTAAACACAGTTAGGTAATCACAATTAGGTAATCACACAGAACTAAAATGAAGCAAAAATATTTGTGATGGACAAGCTTGACATGCATTTGTGTCTTCCAACAAATCGCATAAAAAAAGAAAAAAAAAATGATCATGGAACCTTAATCTCTCGGAGCTTTATGAAGCTACAGATATAACGTGGTTTGGCAACAAAAACGAGTAAATGTCTTTTTGGACAAGGAAGTGCAAGAGTGTCATCCAGGAGATAAAGAGTTGTTGTTTATAAGGTTTCTTCTGGCTAAGTTGGTCCTGCTGACGTATGTATGAAGGTTTTTAAGACCTTCCAGTAAATCCAGCGCAAGGTTTGGTATTATTGGTGTTTGAGCAGTTTTCGGTATGCCAGAAGGTGAATATCTAGTTTCGTAGCCCCAATTAGGCCATTAGTTTCATAACATTTATTAATACTAGGTTAAGTTTAGTTAGATAGATTAGTAAGTTAGGAAAAAAAATCAGGAGATTTATTATATAAGGTCACGTTTGGTAAAGTTAGTATTTTAGAAGAAAATAATTCATATAAAATTAATTACATTTGGTTCGGCTAGTTCACTCCCATTTAAGAAACTAATTAATAATTGAAATTATTATTTTATATATTTGGTAAATATTCATTTACACATTCCCAGTTAGAAAAAAATCTCAAGAAGTTGATTTTAGTATTAGGTTAAGTTAGGTAATTAAGAAACGGTTTTATAATTATTAAAATGTTCAGCTGTTTGGGATAGTTTTCGCTCGTTAGGGGTGTGATTGTAAACATTTACCGACAAAAATAAGTTTTCATTACCAGAAAAAGTGTGCCGAGTATTGTACTCCCAAATAATTTTTTTTTTTTTTTAATTTCTCGATGATTTATCTTTTTCATATCTATTTTATTGTCTGTAATTTTGTCTAATATAGGACATTGCTGTGCTTCCTGTCTTTTTATTAATATGTACCACCTGTCTTTTCTTAATATGTGCCATCTGTCTTTTCTTAATATTGGACTGTTTTCTCATCCTTTATATATAATCTGTGGCATAAATTAAATGAACATTATTTACCTGACAGACTTTTTCACGTCCAAAAGTGCAACGTACCATGTCACAGATTTTTTTTGTTTAATAAGTGTGACAAAATAAAACTACCCCCATCGGGCCTGGCCACGAAGAAAACAGAAAGTAAAGAGAAACAGAGATAGGGAGTGTTGTGACTTGTCAGATATGAAGGGATAATAAAAGATGTGTGACGAATATTCAAGAATATTCAGTGATGATGTAGGCATAGAAAAAGAACAGTGAGAGAAGGAAGACTTAACACTGAACTGCCCTTGACAGTCCTATTTAAGTCTAAAAGACCGTCAGTTTTACTATCGCAACGAGTGGCTGATGCCATTGGCCAGCCTATTACAGTGGAATAGTCCCAATTCGAATGGAGGTAGACACAGAAACATTGGAACTGGGTGATTAATGCTATGGATGCCCTTGCTGATGCCCCGCAGTGAGTTTGAGCCCTCGTTTGTCATTTCTCCATTACCACACACAACCACTGAGCTACCGCAGTCCCCTTTCACGATTGAGCATATTCTGCATGGTTATAACAGACGGGTAAACTTGTACTTTAATATAGAACAATGGTAGAGAACTTCAGGAGGATCTAAATAATCTGCATGAGTGGTCAGAAAAGTGGCTAATGAAATTCAATACTTCAAAATGTAAGGTAATGAGAATGGGTACAAGTGCAAGAAGGCCCAAGCTTGACTACTCGGTGGCTGGAGTACAACTTCAAGAGACAGAAAATGAGAGAGATCTAGGAGTAAACATACTGGCAGATTTGTCTCCAGAAATACATATAAATGGCATAGTAAGGCAGCATATGCATTCTTATCAAATGTAAGGGTAGCCTTCAGGCACATGGACAAGGAAATGTTCAGAAATATTTATGTAAGCTATGTGAGGCCAAAACTCGAATATGCAGCCCCCTTTTGGAATCCGCACTTGAAAAAGCACATAGCTAAGCTTGAAAAAGTTCAAAGACATGCCACGAAACTGGTGCCAGAAATACGCAATCTCAGTTATAATAAGAGGCTGAGGGAATTAGACTTACCATCACTCGAAGCTAGAAGAGTGAGGGGGGATATGGTGAGAGTCTTTAAATTCCTTCATGGTTATGATAGAGTGGATAGGGATCGATATTTTGATATGGCTGGCTCTAGAACTAGAGGTCATAGTTTGAAGCTTCGTAAGAAAACTTCTTTGCAGGATGTAAGGAAATACTTCTTCAGTGTAAGAGTAGTTGATAATTGGAATTCGCTAAGCGAGGAGGTAGTTAATGCAATCTCAATCCATAGTTTTAAGGACAGGTATGATAAGTATCACTAAGTCTAAAATGGAACCGATCAGGAGACGGGAAGATACGAGCTTTGGGCTCTTTCCCTTAAACACAATTAGGTAATCACAATTAGGTAATCACACAGTTTTATTTAATCATCTATATGTGTAAGTAATCATATTGGAAGACTATTACTGACCAGCACCACCTAAATAGAACGGAGTCCTATGTAGCTTAGAAGTAGAGTGCATAAGTTGCGAAGCAACTAATGGGGTACTCCAGTTCAAATATGTCTCTGCCCCCCCCCCCATACGAATGAGAACTACATGTGACACACAAAAAGGGGCATTTCGTTACTAGCTGAGTACGATAACTAGCTCCTGTTTAATACTTGAGGGTAATGGATGAACTCACCTTAATTCACTATTAATTCACTATTTGCAAATGCCTGAGAACGTTGATATTCATCAAGTTTTAGTCATGCAAGACTGTAAAAGTTTTGGAAATTTACATATTATTGTGTTATTTTATTCGTACTTATGCACACTAATATGTAAAAAAAATGATAACATATATGACAAGGAGATGGGTGAGAGGTAAGATTAAGATATATTTCTGAGAGGAAAATAAAAGCCATGTCCACATATTAATGTACATGCTTGTTAGTTCCCATGTGCAATATTATATATAAAAATGTGAATGTAAGAACGCGCTCTAAACTAAGAAGGAATCGCATGTAGTTAGATTAAGGGATAATCTTGAGAGGAAAATAAATACCATGTTCTGTCCAGCTAGTTCTTCAGAACCCCCGTGACACGTGCAGCTCTGAACCGTGGCTTAGATAGACCTTCAGGTACGAGAACTCGTTATTAACTGGAGTATTTTGACTAATTTCACGTAAAACTCCGTCGTTTTTCTACGATTACATTCTTTAATTACAACCTCCTTTTGGTTTTGTGAATATTAGAGCTTACTTTAAATACTTCTAAATCGTTTACAATCTCTAAACTAAACTCCCGGTATCATATATAAATAGTTTGAAAAATTGGCCCAGATATTATAATGTTATATACTTTTCCTTTCCTTTATTTATGATGCATTGAACAGTCCAATATAAACCTTTATTTCCATTACAATACAATGGGTATTCGTCAGCCGGGGCAAGCCCCAACCCCCCACTGTGATGCCCAACCACAGCAGTACCTGCCAGAAACAGCTTAAACTCTCGGTCTTGGACGGGAACCGATCTTTCGACCTCGTGACTGCGAAGCCAGCGCGTTACCAATGTACTAGCGATATCTTCCATGCCATATTGATTATTCATATTGCGAATATTTGTCATCGCTCTTCTTCTCTCCCCAGAACTTTAGATTTCATGCGAGCCACGTTCTTCGCTCCATTATATTTCACACTCGCTGTAAACGCGTGTGCAACTGGTCGTATTTCTTCGTTTGTCCACATATGGATAAAGCTCATGGACATGCTATAGTACCAAAAGAAGGCAGCTGCCCTGGACTAAATACTTCCAGGTGTTTGTGCTTAAAGAGATCATGAGAAGCCATACATAAGTGACTATATAAACAAGAAGGCCACGTGAGAGCAACCCCAGTCTATCTGTCCTGTGCCACCGTGAATCCAGTTTTCCTTACTGGTTGCACTAAGGCAATTTTTTCCAGCCACCAGTAGGCCCACAAGGTTTATGGCACTGGAACAGCACCTGGACTCTCTGGTTGTCTTCTGTTGCTGGTAAGTGAGAGAGGGACACGGAACGTCCTGATTTTACAGTGCAAATTTAACTCGAAATATGTAAGTTCATATTGTAATATTTTTACATGAATGGATAGTTTTATGTTAAAATTGCAATACTCTTGTCTTTGATATAGCCCTTATGACCTGTTTCTATAACTGGAATTATTAATGTATTTTTTTTTACTAAATTACATCAAGAAATATTCATATATATTTTTTTTTATCATTAATACCCCTGCAAAATTGACAGATCCTCAACACTCATTATATGCCTGGAATAGACACAAAAACTTGTGTACTGTTAACCCTGGAACTGAAATTATATCTGATGGAATTTTGCTTGTATGGAATAATTTTATTTGATGGAACCCACGAACAAGGAGGCGTTCCTAATGTGTCTTTGATATTTTTTTTAAGGTGCCAATATGGGTAGCATTCTACAGGTGATCCCACTAATATTTGAACTTTTGATCAAGCGCTGGGATAAATTATAATTTAATCAGATAAAGCTGGACTGGATAACTACGAAAGATGATAAATGAATATAATTTATATAAGAGAAATAAATAAACAATTAGTTATTTTAGATTTAAAAAGTTCTTTTAGGGTAAATATATCTTCTCGTACTGGGTTATGACGATCAGTAGGTTTAAAAAACAATTGAGAATTTTAGAAAAGTTCCATATATTTTAGGAAAATAAATTTGCTGGAAGTGGCTAGCGTTATAAATTCAGTAGCGAACATCAGGTTTTTAAAATTCAAATAATACAAAGTGATTTGTTTTATATAGAATATAATCGACGAATAACAAAAAATAAATACTACAGTTATGAAAGAGGTGATTCAATATTTAGTATAAGGCAGTGGTCAATGATCGACGAGAAACGAATGCTATATGTGTTTGAAATTAAAATTACAAAACGAGCAAATGGATCATCTCTTAGTATCCCTTCACATCTGACAAGTCACAACAC